>JAGFPH010002618.1:18577-44776 GCA_018207615.1 Philaenus spumarius | reverse complement strand
ATTAAGAGCGTTTCACATTAAAAGCGTTTCACTTTAGGAGCGTTTCAAATTAAAAGCGTTTCACTTTAGGAGCGTTTTACATTAAGAGCGTTTCACTTTAGGAGCGTTTCACATTAAGAGCGTTACACTTTAGGAGCGTTTCACATTAAGAGCGTTTCACTTTAGGAGCGTTTCACATTAAGAGCGTTTATATTTAGGAGCGTTTCACATTAAGAGCGTTTCACATTAAAAGCGTTTCACTTTAGGAGCGTTTCACATTAAGAGCGTTTCACATTAAGAGCGTTTCACTTTAGGAGCGTTTCACATTAAGAGCGTTTCACTTTAGGAGCGTTTCACATTAAGAGCGTTTCACATTAAAAGCGTTTCACTTTAGGAGCGTTTCACTTTAAGAGCGTTTCACATTAAGAGCGTTTCACTTTAGGAGCATTTCACTTAGGCACGTTTCACAAATTGTATAGTGAAATGCGTGACAGTAAAATCCGATTCACCCCCAGCAACAAGAAAAATATATACTCTGCTATACAAACATGTATTAAATTTTTTTAGAAGTTTACACTTCAAAAATTTACAAGAGACATAATAGGCCTATTTGATTTTTTAATGACAAACAAAATGGTTTTTCTGTGGGTCAAAGGATAACCGAGTTATCAAGAAAAAAAACTGAAAACATAATTTCTTGGTAATTGTCTACAACATCCGAAACTAGGCTGAAACCAACAATTTTTGAATTCTTATGGTTTTAATAAATAAAATCTACTGCTCCGAAAAGTTTTCTTTAGGGTAATTTTAAATGTTGTAGCCTAGATAATTGCAGTTTTATGTCAATCATTCGGTTATCTTTTGAGTGTCGTTAAAAAAGAAAAATATTTTCCCTCTTGTACATTTTTTGTTACGTTGAGGGTTTTCAAGATATTCCACTTCATTTGCAGCAGCGGCCATTTTGAAAATTATGAAAATAAATTATTGGTGTTTGGTACACTTGTAAACCGTAACATGCAAAACGCTTTTACCAAATTTGAACTCAACATCTTATATATTACTGGAGTCAAAATGGCGATTTGCGACTAAACTAGGCCGAATTCGAAAAAAAGTTACTGAACATGATTTACTTATTTCAATGTACACAATACAAGTCGATCCTGTATAGGCCGCTAAGGTTTTTTTACGACACCCTGTATAAATTTGTGGAGGCAGCAAGGTGTTGGCGTGCGAAGCACTCAGGGGTCTGTCCTAGTACCACTTGAAACTACATAAATCATTAAAATTACTTGGTATGATTAACTAAGAGTGAATAACCAATATACATGCCATAAAGACTGGTCCTAACTGTTAATTAACTGAAAATCATGAACATTTTATTGTTTGTGTTACAACAAATTATTACCGTATGCGTAAAATTAAAAGTTAATATAGGCTATAAATGTAGGCTAGGTTTAATTATATAGTTTAATATTTCCAAAGAGTATGGGATTGCTTATTGATACTCCCTAATAATAGTTATATTTTATAACTTCATTCGAGATATTTAAAACTATGAAAACACTTACCCCAAATCACATCCCGCAGCACACAAAACCTTCCCGACTTCATCAAAGTCAAAACATTTCTAAATATAGACTTTCACTCGACCCTAAACTCACTTCCTAAACTCTTGTTTTTAAAAGGATATGCAGATGGGTAATAAATACCAGAACTCTTTCGTTTTTGTTTACCAAGGGTAGTTTCCCTTTTACATTTCACACACCCTACAAAAGGGCTGTTAGACCCTAAAAGTACTGTTTTTGTTTATCCTTTTACGAGAGCCAATGCACTCTTTAACATAATTTATGCGAAGGTCTGATTCTTGAATTTACTTCCTTCAACACTGGTCACGGTTTGATCTGAGGGTAAGGAAATTCTTTGACTACGGTTCTTTGAACTCTGGACTCATTTTCTACGCCGGCGTTGAAGTCTTTACAACTTTAATGGTGTTTGGCTTTAGTTCGTAACAGGTAGATGTTTTGTTATGCTCAATTAACTCAACTGGATTTCATTGCTACAGAAATACCTATTCGATTGTATACAAAGTGTCTCAGAAAATCTTAAAACCACAACTTAAAGTTTCTGTTCTTCGTAAGTCGGTTTACGATAGGCCTACTTCTCGATTCAACGTAAAAATCATACTGTACATATTTTGGATATGTTAGGTTCTTACAAAATAGTTATTAGTAGGTCTACCATAATGTTTTGACACTTTGAGACCAACATATTCAGTAAAGCATCCGCAAATATAATTTATACAATAATATAATAATTTATAATATGGAAATATAATAATAGCATACATCTATACTAATATTATAAAGAGGTAACATTTGTTTGTTTGTATGTAGGGGGTAATCTCTGGAACTACTGAACCGATTGAACAAATATTTTTACTAATAAAAGGCTTCACTATCCCTGAATAATATAGGCTATTATTCATTTTAATAAAGGCATTTTTTATTTCAATATTTGTAAATTTAGTCCGAAAAATTCTTAGGTTAGGCCTAGACTGATGAATTAACATAGCAACCAACTGAATAAAATAACAGATAAAAGAGCAGTTTGCTCTAATATTTCCATTAACACCTGATTTCAAACTTTGAAGCAATTATTTGTAATTCTAACTTTTAGGTTAGGTTTTTATTAAAGTGTAGACCTGAGCCTTGCTGGTTCTTTCAAACTTTATTATAACTGCTGTTATAAAATATACGAAATAATTTAATTTGAACATTTAACATTATTTACCATCTTAGCTTTGTAGGTATTATTAATCCTAGCCTACACCTTTATTATAAAGAAAACATGATTATGTGTAGGCTATAGAAGGTTCCAATGTGATTGGAGTGCGGAGCACGCAGAGGTTTCAACTAGGTAGTTATTTATACAATAATATACACCATATTTAACGACAATTGCTTGACAGGAAAATATTGAAATCAATTGATAAATAGTTTCAGATAAAAAAATGTAGGCCTATAAATAGTTTTTAAAAGTTCTATTAGCCTATCTATACTAATATTATAAAGATGTAACATTGGTTTGTTTGTTTGTTTGTTTGTTTGTATGTAGGCCTAGGGGGTAATCTCTTGAACTACTGAACAGATTGAAAAAATTGTTTTACTAATAAAAAGCTACACTATTCCTGAATAACATAGGCTATTCATTTTGATAAAAACATTGTTTATATCAATATTTGTAAATTTAATGGGAAAAAATCTAAGGTTAGGCCTAGACTGATGAAACAACACATGTATTTAGATTCATTACAATAGCAACCAATTGAATAAAATAACAGATAAACAGCAGTTTGCTCCAATATTTCCATTAACATCTCATTTCAAACTTTGAAGCAATTATTTGTATTTCTAACTTTTAGGTTAAGTTTTTTATTAAAGTTTAGACCTGAGCCTTGCTGGTTCTTTCAACTCTTATTATAACTGCTGTTATAAAATATACGAAATAATTTGATTTTAACATTTAACATTATTTACCATCTTAGCTTTGGGGTTATTATTAATCCTACACCTTTATTATATAGAAAACATAACATGATTATGTGTACAGAAGGCTCCGACGGGGTTGGCGTGTTTCCCCTAGTTTACAATACATAGCTCAGCTAGGTACAACCACCTTGTTACCCTCCGATCTCTAAGCATTTAGAATTTCAATAACCGCTGACTTTGAAATAATTTTTTTTCTCTAATTATTAAAGTTTCTTTTTGTTTAGAAGTAGGATTAACTTATTATAATATTATCATATCTTAATAATTTAATCGTAATCATTCATATCATAATCTTTATATCATATCATAAATTTATAATTTGATTTTAAAATTTAAGGTTATAGTTTTTTGTTAAGATTTATGTAATACAAATTATTTATAAAACAAAGACGTATTAATAATAACTTATGTGATAGTTAACAATATATATATACTTATACTTAATTATACATTATACATATTTATATTAGTTATTCGGTTATGTTAAATGTTATTTTTGGTGATAACGTATTTCGGCAATTTTATTGTACGTGTGCTTGTTATATTCATTTTTATTTTGGCGTATTTTTTAATACTTTTTGCACTAAGTGTCAATAAATATCTGTATAGGTAAGAAAGGTGTTCTCGTATAAATCACGCATAGGATTACATATTATAACATAATTATATTTAGTTTGGCGATTTAAATTAGAGTTGTTTCAGTTACCTTTTGAGGAAGTCATGGTAGGTCTATTTACGTCTACTACTTTTGAACGTCTACTCCTATTAAATTCATATTTATGCATTATATTCAAAATACTTTTGTAAAGATTCCACAACTTTATCAGAAACCGATTTTGAGTTTCGACCACTTAAAAAATATAAAAATGTCTCCCCTATTGGTATGTCTCCCTACTTAAAGTATAGACCTATTTAAATTAAATCCATAATGAGTCAAATGTTCTGATTGATAGCACTTCAAATATTAGCCTATTGGTTGGTAGATAATTCAACATATAAAATACAAATAAAATACTTTAATAAAATAAAGTTTTGTAAATACTTCACTAAAAAAATTCAATTTACCGATCAGAAGTGCACTTCCTCAAATATACACGCGTTGACCTTTTTTATTAAGTTTTGACGATACTATATGTTTTCATGATCGGGAGAAATTTATATTATGTTGTTTATATATGTGTGTGTGTGTGTGTAATTTGTGTTTGTTATCGTCTTTGGTGGACGAATTACCGGAAATTGAAGTAGAAACTTGGTAAGAACATGTTGAAGAGTCGAAAAGACGGCCACTTAAAATTAATGTTTATCTTGATATTAAAGACAAAATAGTAAATGTTGACAAAGTTACAAGCCGTTTTGTTTGTCGCTAAAAAAATATTAATATTTTGTCTCTTGTAATTTTTTTTGTAACATTAGCGGTTTTCAAGATATTCCAAGCTAAAAATTTGTAACAGCCGCTATTTCGAAAATTATAAACATAAATTCTTGGTGTTTGGTACACTTGTAAATCATAACAAACAAATTGTTTTTACCAAATTTCAACTCAATATCTTAGCCTATCTATTTCTGGAGTTCCTAACCTAAGCCGAATTTAAAAAAAGTTACCGAACATTTTTATTTTTTTATTTTAAAACACATGTTACCGGCAAAGTACGAAATCAGGCATTATATAGAATGACTAGGCATTATATACAATGCCTAAACCGGGGCAGGTAAAGTATGAAATATCGCGCATTATATACTTTGCCTAGTCATTCTATACAATGTCCGCAGGCGCATCAGGCAAAGTATGAATTATTTAGAAATTTACATTGTAAAGTGCCGACATGTTTTTCTTACCGTCCTGACAGCGTTGCCGGATTGTTCTTGTTCTTTTTTGTGTAGAAACGAACAGTTTAGGCAACTCATTCTAATTATAAATAGTGTGATAATACTACGAAATATTATAATTACCGTATATAAATATTATAATCATACTGTTATCGGCAAAACACTGTGACTAAACAGTTTAGTTAAGTCCTCTAGTTTTTTTTAAATTCTAATTATATAAAGTGATAATACGACGAAATATTATAATTATATAAATATTATAATCATACTGTTATCGGCAAAATACTGTGACTAAACAGTTTAGGTAAGTCCTCTAGTTTTTTTTTAATTCTAATTATATAAAGTGATAATACGACGAAATATTATAATTATACAAATATTATAATCATACTGTTATTGGCAAAATACTGTGACTAAACAGTTTAGGTAAGTCTTTTAGTTTTTTTTTTATTCTAATTATATATCATACTTTGCCCACTGACCCTTTAGGCATTCTATAAAATGCCTAGTCACTATATACAATGCCTAGGCAAAGTGCTGAAATTAATGTAATTTTTATTCCATTTCACACTTTGCCCAAAACCGCTAGTCATTGTATAGAATGTCTAGGCATTCTATACAATGCCTGGATTTCGTACTTTGCCGGTAACATATACAATACGATCCTGTAAAGCCCCAGCACCGTAACTACCGCCAGGGCAACCGGGGCCTCCTCTGTCGGGAGCCTCCCGGCCCTATGGCTCTACTTGGATTTCTATGGGGGAA
Source organism: Philaenus spumarius (assembly GCA_018207615.1). Lineage (NCBI taxonomy): Eukaryota > Metazoa > Arthropoda > Insecta > Hemiptera > Aphrophoridae > Philaenus > Philaenus spumarius. Next base: position 38,657 of record JAGFPH010002618.1, on the reverse strand, counting down.
ATGTAAAAGAGTGTATTTTGGACGTCATTTGCTGAGAAATCTATCCAAAACGACTTAATTGTTATAATATGAATTTTTAATGTGTTTAATAAAACATTTACTTAATATAAAGTTATTTAAAGCCAATAGGTGTCAAGAAATTTATTTATTTTATAAAGGACCAACAGGGTTCGGAAATAGGTTTTATTAAAAAGGGGTCCAAACGAGTTTTTTATTTTATTAAATGGGCAAATAAAGATTAAAAAGTGTTTATCAAGTTCAGCTAAGTCCAAAAGACTCTACCATCGTCTGTGTATGTCAATTGACTCACTTTAAAGTCTCAGTTCGATGTAGTCAACGAACTTACTTGTCAACGAAGTCTTATACATATAAAGTTAGGAAAAATAAGCGCGTAAGACACACTAGCAGCAAACGTTTTCTTCTATGGGTCTAATTATTTGTTTATAAATTAACCTTGAATCGATAAATAAAATCAACATAAATTTCCGCAGCTTTTCTCCGACATTTTTATTTATTAACGAAGATGGTCTGTTTTGTTATTTTACACTGTAGCAATTTCAAAGGATTGTTCTTACTCAAGGATCAGTAAATGCTAACGATTTATACACAGCCATCTGCAATGCCTTCTCTGGCCTCCGTGTTGGACTCGAACACACCCACTCACCGAGCCAACGCAGTACAGTCACGTACATAAAAACAAGTTATAAAAACGTCTGTTGCCAAGGTCCCAGAGGTATGTTTTGAAATATAGGTTATGTCTGTAGCGAAGTCAATGACTTTAATAGCCTTGGATGTATTGGAAACTAACATAGTACGTACTTAGTTGTTTGGGGAGAACTGAAAGTAATTTAATATATTTTCTTTCCACAAATGAAACTACGTACTGATACGTAATGCTGATACGTACTGACTAGAGGTTCGAACGATGCTCGCTTCACTCACCAACCCCGGCGGCGAAGTCAATGCAAACATATTATTGTATAATCTGATATTTTCACGAAAATGACGTTTGAGCAGTGACCTGTAACACCTATAAGCTAGACACAGAACGAGAATAGGCACGAACAAGCCCAATAATTGGAATTGCAGCATGCGTTATAATTTCACCATTAATATTTAAACTAGGGGCTCTGCTCCTGGACGCTTCGCTCGCAGTTGGAAAATTTTCTAAAGAATCTCGTTAAGCTTTGGCTCGTTTGTACATATTTTTGTAAAGTTATGAAACCAGGCTTAAATATATTAACAGTATTAACAAGATTAATTATAACCTCAAATAGATGATTTAGAAACGTGGGATTCTTTCATTACGATTTTAGTCCTAGTTCTACTACTATCTTCTGTCAACTAAAGTTTTGAAACCAGGCCTAAATATAGTAAAAATGATTGCAGTATTAACATAACCTCAATACTATATTTCAGAAATGAGTCAGGCCACAGAGAAGGAATATAATATTTTTCTTCTCTGTGGTCAGGCTTATATTACAACATTGACTATTAGAATTTATCCATCTTTGCCAAGTTTACCTTTTTTTTTTGGACAAAATCACTTGTTAAATCAGGCCCATTTTATTCTAATTCCAACGTGTTAAAACACTATAAATTAGCTTGTTTTTTAACAGTAATTAAAAACTACCCAATGGACAGCTGATAAAACAGTATAAATTGGTTTGTTTATAAACAGCTGTTTTGATCGCTTTATTTAATACTAGGGGAAACCCCTGCGTGCTTCGCACGCCAACCCCCGAAGGAACCTTCTAAAAACATAAGTTATGTTTTATTTATAATAAAATTGTAGTATTAATAATAATCTCAAAACTAAGATGGTAAATAATGTTAAATGTTCAAACCAAATTATTTCTTATATTTTATAACAGCAGTTAATAATAGTTAAAAAAACCAGCAAAACTCAGGTCTACACTTTAAAACCCTAACCTAAAAGCTAGAAATACAAAAATAATTGTTTAAAATTTTGAAATCAGCTGTTAGCCTAATGGAAATATTGAAGTATTATCTGTTATTTTATTCAATTGGTTGCTATGGTAATAAAAATGTAAATACATGTGTTGGTTTATCATTCTAGGCCTAACCTAAGATTTTTCCCGACTAAATTTACAAATATTAAAATAAAAAAAGGTTTTTACCGAAATGAATTATAGCCTATGTTACTCAGGGATAGTGTAGCTTTTTATTAGTAATACTATTTTTTCAATCGGTTCAGTAGCGCCAGAGATAACCCCCTACATACAAACAAACAAACTTTACCTCTTTATAATATTAGTATAGATTCCGTTGTTATTTTGTAACCAACATGGCAACCCATAAGACCCTGTGTTAAAATTTTTAAACTTTTAAATTAGATTTTCTCAAAAATTTGCGTTTTTACACGAAATACAACTATATATGGGTGTACTTAAAAATCAAAACTACACGTAAATACAAAATTTCTTTGAATTCGTTAGAGCCGTTTTCGAGATCTGCGACAGATACAAAGATAGATAATAAAGAATTGCTCATTTAAAGTAATAGGATAGTCAATAATAAACATTTCAAACAAATTTTGATATTACCAACTAAAGGAAACAATATAATTCACAAAAACCGTAATTTTTATAAAAAAATGTTACCAGTAATAAAAAATGTAGAATTTTAAGACGAACAAAATCATACTTTATTTGCTACAATCGCATAATAAATAACTGAGTAATGAGACATTAACCTAATTATGTAACAACTGTACACGGCAAATTGTTGTTTAGTGGACGTTTTGTACCTATTTATTTCAGTTTTTTTATAAAAATTATTACGGTTTTCGTGAAATTTAACATCAAAGATTTTAAATGGCCGTCATCTTAAAACCGTTTAAGATATCGTAACGAAATTTTATAAACTTGTTTGACCTACCAAAATACACGTTCGTGGCAAATTTGAAGTTTCTATCTAAAATAGTACTCAAGTTATAAAATAATTTGTAAAAAACACAAACAGAAAACAGACAGAAAACTAGGCATGTCAGACCCATATTTATATGACATTTTTTGATTGTCTTGACCTAAGGAACAAACACACACAATTTTTCCAGTTAGTTTGTAAACATCCTGTATAACAAAATTAGTAAAAACTTATACAAAACGCATATTTAAAACCCTTTTCAATGTAACATTCCCTAATAAGGGTAATGTATTTACAATAAAACTATTACTGTACAATATTCTGCAGTTGTATTGCACTAGTTTTGGAGTTTTTATTCGATCGAATGTTTAGATAGGCTTATACTAACACCTGTTATAAGGTCAAGTAGGCATTGTTGTAACGTTAACGATGGACGGAAACCCAACCAGATGACAGATACACGAACAGGGATCCCACCCAAAACGAGATCCAGAGATTGTTTAACCAATTTAAAGTTTTAACCAAAGTAATGGAGCAGTATGATACCATGATATGTCACCCAATTCTTCCTATAGATGAATCAATTCCTATAAAAACGAGTGTACGTACATATAATATAATATAGCAGCTGATTTCACCCATCATCTGCAATACTTAAAAAAACCCATCTTAGATTATAGTTTGGGGTTATGTTTACAACTTCAATCATTATAATTTCTTGAGAAGTTTATTTTTTTTTAAATATGATTTATATAACTAATGTATGCTGTAATATACGTTATAATATTTGCTTTGAGGTTATAAACTGTATATAAATACAACAACATCATCAATATCAATATATTATTATCATTATCATCAATATATTTGTTTGTATAAATTTAAAGAAGATATAGGCCTACCTATTCGTTTAACTTCGGAAACATTCGTACACCTTCGTATAACATAAACAAATTATTAATTATTAATTTCTTCTCTATAATATTAATAAATTTATATTATACTATTAATATTATTCATTAAATAATATTAATATTCATATTATCATTTAATATTATAATACGATATAAGATTTGCTTGGAGGTTATGAACTCCATATAAATACAACCTTTTATCAACAATATATTCGTTTATACAAATTTAAAGAAGCCAGTCCGTTTAGCTTCAGAAACATTCGTACATCTTCGTATAACATATAAACATATTCGATTATTAATTTCTTCCCTATAATATTATTAACTTCTAAATCATTTGATCCATCGATATGAAATAAAAAGAAATTTAAAGATAGGCTAGTATTTTTATATTTCATTAAATAATATATCTTTGAAGTTAAGGCAAAGAGGTTTAAGTCAGAAATTGTTAACGAATTATTATTGTACGAATTAAATATATATTGTTTGTGATTTTTTCAATGGTTGCCGGAGACCAGGTAACTAGCCATATTCCGTCACCTTGGAAGCGAGCCAACCACAGTTTGCTTTACTTCCACCCTCATACCTTCAAACCACAGATATAAAAGTTACCTGGTCTAGCCGAAATTCAAACCCGGTATCTTCTGATCAGGAAGATACCACGCTATCCACTCGGCCGTGGCTTTCCGAGAAGAACTGAGAACAAAACAACACTTTAGTTACTTGCTACCGTATTGCCTACCTCGCCCCTTCTCTTCTCGCGTAGGCCTATAATATATTATACTTCAATGCAAGCCATGAGGTTATCAAAACTCTGAGCGCTTCTCCTGTATCGATAACAATTTCCGACTTAAGTCCTTTTACTTCAAAGGTGTAATAACGTAGATATATAAATAAAAATATTTCACAAATATTCCTACAGTTTTATAAGCCTTATAATTGTACACATTTACTGAATTGAAAATCCCCGTCAGCATAGTCAGGTAGGCCTAAATAAAGACTGTTGTTTTAAATAGGTTTTTTTAAATGATGCATTTCTAGTGTGTATCTAATTAATATGAATGCGATTTTCCACGGGGGATTACTAGTACTTTGTAAAAACAGTATAATACTAGTAGTTCTGTGACCAGTAGACCTCGCTCGTTGAAATAATACATGTGGTTTTGAGCTTAGGTTAAAAATAGTGTGCCAGTAAGGAAGTTAGCAGAAGGTTGAGCCAGTGAAACATTATTTTGCAATTCCCGCGATTCCAGGGTTTCTAGTTCTCGTTTTTTTTTTCTTGAGCTTTAACTGCTAAAGATTTTCTTTTAGGGGGCATTGTGTTTTATGTAGGTTAATAATGCGTTAGGTAGCTACAAATATCGCGTTATTGAGGGAAAACATAGAATTAAATATTTACATACTTAAATAGGCCTAACTAAAACTTATCAATGTATTTACAGTTCTATATCATATTCCAATATTAGAAATAATGAAAACAAACGATGTTAAAGCGTCGTGATAGTGATCTCAACCCATGTACCAACACTTCCCACGCTGTCCAACGGTCATGGATGTCCTTTATTGCCGCGAGGTTTTATTTGTTTTTATCTCATTTTTTAATTCAAGTAAAGCCAAATACTTTTATAAAATAATAATTTACAAGTATACAGTTCAATTCTTTGATTTATCCCCTACACTTTCTTATAATAATATGTCATTTTTGGGCAAATGATATATTCCTAAATTACTATTCAAAACAGACCTAGTTTTGTTAGCAGTCTTGTAGTAGGAACATAAAAACTGGTGTTTTCAAAATAAAAAATTTGAAATTGATAAATATTTTTATACAGTTCTATTTAGAACTAAATTACGAAACCTTTTTACATTTAAAAAAAAAATTTAAAAAACTTTTACTACCTTTTATGTAGGCCTAAAGTTGAACTTTTTCCTTTCGTTACTGAACATGCTAATAACTAATAAATGTTTCTTGATCTAATAACTTTGTTAATTTTACTTCAATAATTTTTTTACTGGCATATATGAATTCTTTGAACCTTTATCTACAAAAAAGCTATGCAACACTTTTGAATTGGTTTAGAATAAACGTATAAAAACATGGTTGAAATACAAAAACTTGGACGATTTTTAACAAATTTGAAATTTACGGCCATTTTGTGAGCTTACCGTTAGAGATACGGAAAAAAATCAAGGATACAATTTTGTTGAAAATCAAATTTGCTACTGGCAAAATGTCATTAGTTTTTAAATTCGACTTACGGTTATTAAGCCACAAACTGGCTTTGGAAAAAAAGCTTACACTGAGAGAAACTGTGCGGCCGCCAGTTTTATTTTATTTAAGGGGTTAAAAATGAAAATATGGAAAAAACCCTTATATGTACATGGCTCGGCCTATGAATAAGTAACATTCATGCAAAAAATCATCAAAATCGGTCAAGGCGTTTGGCCGTAATCGTGAGACAGACACACAGACGAAATGCAGAACGGTCGAGTTAAAACGGAGACCTCGCTTCGCTCGGTCAACTAAACAAAACGTAAATTTATTCTTTACATAATTGTTCGTAAATTCGTAATTTTGTAAAACATTTTTTCAACCCAAAGAAAATGATAGAGAGGTGGGAAGACTTTGGTTGATACATAAAAAGATAGAGAGAGTGAGAGGACAGGTTATTGACAGGTATAAATTAACTTTTAAAAACCGACTTAACTAATCTAATATTGGTTTTTGAAAAGCCACATTACAGTTCGTTTGAACGTGAACCAACGACAGAAAAAACAATATTTTTTGGTAATTTAATTTATTACCTAAAAATCATTAATTAATTACTCTTACAATAAAGTATCATAAATATTTTGACCTCTAATAAATTCACGTTAAATAATTACAATAAATACAAGACATTCCAATACATAACAATGCCAATGAATCTCTAAGTACGTAAACTGTATGAATGACAACACACACTCACATTTCAAACGAGTCATTAAATAATTACAGAGCTATAAAACAATTTATTACAAAATATAAATCTTGTTCCAGCAATCTACTGTTCAATTTGACTTGATCGTAATTTATCGGCGTTTGTAAACGCAGGGTACGGTTTAATGAATATCGGTTTTGCGACAAATTAATGCCGGTTTACTGAACAGTTTGTTTGTAATGTGCAAACACTTTCAAACTTTATAAATCTAGTTAAAATCAGAGCAAACATCCACATATGTAGTTTGAAATTTTAAGTAAAGTTACGTGAAAAATGTGTCTTTGTGTATTATATAACATACTAGTTGACCGACCGACGCGAGGTCTCCGTTTTAACGCGACCGTTCGGCATTTCGTCTGTGTGTCTGTGTGTCTGTATGTATGTGTGTCTGTCTCACGATTACGGCCAAACGCCTTGACCGATTATGATGATTTTTTGCATGAATGTTCCTTATTCCTAGGCCGAGCCATGTATATATAAGGTTTTTTCCATTTTTCATTTTTAACCCCTCAAATAAAATTAAAATGGCGGCCGCACCGTTTCTCTCAGAGTAAGCTTTTTTCCAAAGCCACTTTGTGGCTTAACCGTAAGTCGAATTTAAAAACTAATGACATTTTGCTAATAGCAAATGATTTTCAACAAAATTGTATCCTTGGTTTTTTCCGTATCTCTAACGTTAAGCTCACAAAATGGCCGTAAACTTCAAATTTGTTAAAAATCGTCCAAGTTTTTGTATTTCAACCATGTTTTTATACGTTTATTCTAAACCAATTCAAAATTGTTGCATAGCTTTTTTGTAGTTAAAAGGTTCAAAGAATTCATATATGCCAGTAAAAAATGATTGAAGTAAAATTAACAAAGTTATTAGATCAAGAAACATTTATTAGTTATTAGCATGTTCAGTAACGAAAGGAAAAAGTTCAACTTTAGGCCTACATAAAAAGTAGTAAAAATTATTGTAATTTTTTTCATAAATGTAAAAACGTTTCGTAATTTAGTTCTAAATATAATTATATAAAAATATTTATCAATTTCAAATTTCTTATTTTTAAAACACCAGTTTTTATGTTCCTACTACAAGACTGCTAACAAAACTAGGCCTGTTTTGAATAGTAATTTAGGAATATATCCTTTGCAAAAATGGCCTATAATAATAAGAAAGTGTAGGGGATAAGAAAGTGTAGAGAATAAATCAAAGAATTAAATTGAATACTTGTAAATTTCATAAAAGTATTTGACTTAGCTTTACTTGAATTACAAAATGAGATGAATCAAATGAAACCGCTCGGCGATAAAGGACATACAAAAAATGACCGTTGGATACCGTGGTAAGTGTTGGTCAGGGCTCTAGTGTTGGTAGATGGGTTGAGAATAAAGTTGAGATCACTATCACGACGTTTTAACATCGTTTGTTTTCATTTTTTTCTAATATTGAAATATGATATGGAAGTTATGGAACTGTAAATACATTGTTAAGTTTTAGTTATTTAAGTATGTAAATATTTATATATATGTTTTCCCTCTATAACTTGATATTTTTAGCTATCTTACGCATTATTAACATAAATAAAACACAATGTCTCTAAAAGAAAATCTTTTGCAGTTAAAGCTCAAGAAAAGAAAAAAAAGGAGAACTAGAAATCCCGGAATCGCGGGAATTGTAAAATAATGTTTCGCTGGCTAAACATTGTGCTTACTTCCTTACAGGCACACTATTTTTAACCTGAGCTCAAAACCACATTTGTTATTTTAACGAGCGAGGTCTACTGTTCACAGAACTACTAGTAAACATGAACCAAGAAAGAAACTACCTTATATACCCATTGAGTATAACAGGAAACTGGAATTCAACTTAAAGAAAGAATTGAGAAAACATAATATCATCCCGGCATACAGAACTACAAATAACCTCGTCAACTATTTGAAGCCAAAGAATAATAATCCATCTTTTGATAGAATGAACACGTCAGGTGTATATAAGATTACGTGTAGTGATTGCTCTAAATTTTATATCGGTCAAACTGGACGATCTTTCACCAAACGGTTTAAAGAACACCTACCTAGACCCGCGCTATTTGAACAGAGATCCAGTTTTGCCAAACACCACAAAACGTCCAGTTTTGACCACAAATACGTCAGTGTTCACAGTAACCTAAAAATTCTTCATACATGCGGTAAGGGCCGTTTACTGTCATCCCTGTAAAAATTTGAAATATATAGTACATCACAATATGATACAGTTAATACGTTAAATGATAAACTGCATTATTCATCTAATGAATTATTTAACACAGCCATCAACCTGAGATAAAATTGAGTAAAATTTAAAAAAAAAAAAGTGTTTTGATCATTTAAAATAGACAACAAGCTACCATAAGCTGATTATTAGATACCTTTAAAACATCCACGAATGCATATCTCAGCTGATTTCATAAGTTGAAACAATTTTTATCAATAGTTCTAATATTTAGTTCGGTTTTTGTTTTTAGTGTAGGCCTAGGTGCTTAAAACTGTAATGTAAAACTTAATAATAATTTGATTTGGACAGAATACGATAGTAAATTAGTATTATTTAGGAACTTTAAGGGGGCTCAAAATTTGAAGTTAATAATTTGTCCTTAATAAATTCTTGCGCTGCGGTATTAAAAAAGAAATGTGCTTATGAAGGAACAAGAAATGTTCATACATTTTCTTTCAAAAAGTTTCCATTATCACCATGGACACGTACATAATCATCTTTTATCATGTATTATGTATTGATAACAGATTAAATAGTTGCTCCTGAACAAGTATACAGAATGTTAAATACCTGGGCATTATATTAGATTTGCAATTAACTTGGAAAGATCACATTGACTATCTTTCAAAGGGATTGAATGTGATACGAGAAAATGTTTTAAGGTAATTGTGCTTAAGGTGATTAATTTATAAATCCTTTACTAAACAAATTATTTCAAGCAATGCACAGGAGACCTATATGTGTTTCTTCACTGATAGATCAAGATTTAAATTTATTATTTCATTTTATGTAGAAATATTTTTAAGCCAAGAAAGAATTGTTTTTATTTTTGATTTTGTTGATATTTGTATGTAGGTGTTAAGGAGTGAATAAATAAAAAATATCAACCCAATTAATCTATCCCTGAGTAGCATAGGCTAGAATTAATTTTTATATTTAAGGGTTGAAACAACCCCTAAAACATTAAATATTAATTGTTATACTTTCCTGAAAGCTAGAGAGCTGAAATTGTGTACATTTATTTCTTACATACATAGATACATAGAAAAAGTGAACTAGATTTGTATTTTGTCGCGTGCTGTAAAGGGGTTAGAAAGTGATAACAACCCCTAAACCAACACAAATTAATTGTTATTATTTTCCTTAAAGTTAGTTAGCTGAAAATTTGTACACTTATTTCTTACAAGATACATAGAAAAAGTATCATACATTGACATTTTGTCGCGTGCTGTTAAGGGGTGAAAATTTAGTAAAAATCCATATAAAAAAATGATGATTTTTATATTTTCCTTAACCTAGAAAATTTGGCACTTATTAATTTTAAGTGTTTACAGGAAAGAAAATAAATAATAGCACACGTAACTTAAGTAGTTACGTCTAATGGTTGAACTGTTTGGTAACAGCTACTTTACAATACAAATAAATTGTTATACTTTCCATGATTGACACCTTTGTTTCACAAGTGGTAATCTGTTTGCGTTAGCTTCACCGCGGGGGTTGGCGAGCGAAGCGAGCAGGGGGCGGAGCCCTCTAGCCATCTATAATTTAGCTTAAAGAAGACATTATTGTAAAAGTTTTATTTTATATCACAAATCTTTGTGTGTGGCTATTTATTATTTTTAATGATAAGGCCCTACTAACTGAAATTCTTCTCTACCAAAAATGATACATTTTATTACTATGGTAAATCCTAATACAGGACAGAGGTGTAGGGTTGATTAATTTACCACACAATTTTATATGTAGATTCTTTATTATTTTTTTTTTTCAAGATATGACTTTGTATATTGTTCTAAGTATGATAAATAAATAGTATATTCATTTATTCACTTAGCATTGAGGTTCATTGAGCATGATTAATCCTACAACTTTAATATTGTTAAATATGTGTGAGGAGGTTGCATTTAAGTTAGGATTATATTTAAATTTACTTATTACTGTTATCATAGAGAAGCTAAACAAAACAGCTGACAATTTTGGCATATTGTGCTCGTTTAACAAAAGTTAATGAATTTTACAAATGTTCAAAATAAAGTTACATTTCATTTGTGAGTACTATAATACAACTGGATACATGGCCCAAAGAACTTGGGACACTCCAGAATAACAACATTGGTTGCCGGAGATCGGACGCTGGACATGAGCTCGGACCACATGAAGATCAAGTACTCCTTCTAAAACCTTTCCGAGTGGTAATACCAGATTGCGAAGAATGGTTTGATGGAAGGAGACCCCTCCCTGAGTGTGAGCTAGAGTGGTACACGGACGGCTTAAAAACCAAGGGGAGTTCAGTTGCAGGAATCTGTGGTGGAAACCCAAGGCAGGAATGTGTGCTGCCGATGGGGGAAAACCCAACAGTGTTCCAAACTGAAATTACAGCTCTACTGGAATGTGCCAGAAAGAATCTTAGACTCTGTCATATGAACAGAGAAATTTGCATTTATACAGATAGCCAGGCAGCTTTGAAACCCCTGAGCTCAAATGAGTTCAGGTCAAAACTAGTCTGGGAATGCGTCGAATCCATGAAACAGCTTGCGGGTCTCAATGAGGTTACACTCTGTTGGACATGTTGGAATAGATGGAAATGAATGTGCAGATAAGCTGGCAAACAAGGCATCAGCTTCTGAATTCACAGGACCTCAACCTTTCTGTGGCATAACCAAGACGACAGCTATGCAAGTAGTGGCTGACTGGGCAAGACTGGAACATGGAAAGAGGTGGAAGAGCATCCCTGGATTGAGGATGAGCAAACTTTCACTTCTTGGTACATCAAGACAAATTGCATCCGACATTCTGTCATTAAGTAGGTGCGCAAGCTAAAGGAGGCTCTAATCACAGGACATGGCCACCTTAGAAAACACATGAAGAACATGGGAATTTTCACTGGAAATCATAAATGCAGGAAATGTGGCCTACATGAGGAAACCGCAGAACATCTAATCTATGAGTGTGAGAGGCTGGAACAGGTCAGTTATGAAACCTTTGGTTTATTGAACAAGGGACAAACCATATCTCAAGACAACCTTCTTAAGAGGATTCTTAAGTTCAACGGGCTTATGGATCTTGACAAGGGTAACTGAGGGATCAACATCCTTACGTGGGAGCGCAATAAGGCGTAGAGGCTGACGTGGGAGGGTTCTGGACCGCCCACAGAAGAAGAAGTAGAAGAAGACTATAATACAAAACAAAATTTTAATTACGTTAGCCGAGGTTTACTTGCACGCCAAGGGTTCGTACAGTCAGCGTCTCGAAAGTATTCAGTTCTAGAAAAACCGCGTAGCTATAGAAATGTTGAAAAACGCGCTGAACAGTAGAGTGCACAGTTTTTATCTGTAAGCACTAGTCTGGCGAAGGTTCGCAAAGGCAGTATTTTCTACAACGGAAACACTCATCTTTAAGGCTAGGCGCATATTGGGACGTGTTTGAAGATTGTCATGCGACGTGACACATCGCGACTTTTTGTAACATACGTAAATGAATGTATTAACGCATATTGGCAACGCGACGCTACGCAGCTCGCCTCGCGTGTCACAACAGACATGTGGCACAGCGGCAGTCAAACAGTTTCTCGCGCCACGCGTCTCACGAGTTCAGTGCTCTACTAGCGCTCAAAGGTTTTGTTGTATAGTTGTGCATTTTCCATCATCACATTTTTCATATGTTGGCCCTGGAAAAGCTGATAGAGGTCTAATTAATTTTTAAAATGTTAAAAATAAAATTTAATTTATTTGAATAATAAAGCTGAATTTTCAATAAACATTAAAAAATTAATTTCATAAAATAATTTTTAATAAATATATATGTCCACTGAATTGTTTAATAATTATTTTTTATTAATGAATTAAAACTGTGTTTTTATGTTCTCTGCATTTTAAATTAAAATAATTTTTAATAAAATATTTAGCGTTTGACATTAACCAAGTAAAAATTTGTAAAAATATGTCTTTTTAAAGTCATAAACTAACAAGTGAACATGTTTATGGTATATACATAGAACGAACATACATCTTCGTATAACATATGCACATATTCGATATTAATTTCTTCACTATAATATTAATAGTGATATTTCATATTGATAGTGACTTCTAAATCATTTGATCTATCAATATGAAATAAAAAGCAATTAAAAGATAGTATTTTTATCTTTCTATAAATATATACTAACGTATGTAAATAAAAAATGTTTAACAAATAGTTCTACAGTTTTATAATCCGTATTATTGTACACATTTACCGAGTTAAAAATGCCAGTCAGCATAGTTAGGTAAGCATAGATAAGTATTCCTCAATGTGGTTTTTAAATAGTTTGTTTTTTAAATGATGTATTTCTGATGTGTATCTAATTAATCAGCCTGTGATTTTTCACGGTTACTTACTAGTCTAAACATAAATGTTTGTATGTCCGGAATTTTACATCCAAAACGGAGCCTCGTAGCGAAAAAATCCAAACGGTTCTCTTTTATAAAATTCCAATTTTATGTTTTTAGTGAATCTCTGAAAAGAGATTATAATTTTCTTTAGTTTACCAGAATGGATAAACGAATAAAATTTCAGTTCGGCAAAGTTGGCATTACAACACAGACCTATTCAAATTGTTACTATTAATTTTGGTTTAAGTTTCGGTTCCCAAAATACAGATATTTCATGGTATCAATACCTTGGTTGTAAGAGGTATACAAAACCCGTAGATGTTGCTCAAACTTACCCCATCTATTGCCGAAAGTGTTGCAGCTAAAATTGTGAAAAAGCATTGGCGTTGGAGGCAGTTAAACGCTTTACAAGAAAATTAAAGTATAAATGGATCAAACAAAATTTAGGTATGTTATTTGGTATAAATATGTTAAGAAGCCATTGTGCTGTTTCCGTAATGGATATCGTAATTTGTTAGTTTGGTATATTGTATGAAGTGTTGGTGTTTATTGTTAGTAATACCATTTTGGAAAACAAATTCAGTTAGCTGACAGTATTGGGTCCTTGGTACACGAGTTAATTAACAAAGACGTTACAATTGTGACAACTCTAAGCGGTTTTACGGTCAGTAGGTTTCAAAATCATGTAAAGGCGACTAATTGAAAATGGTTATTGACATTTTATTTGACAAATATGTTTAAGTTAGAATTTTAGCAACACTAGTTTCAAAAATTCATTTTTTAAATATTGTGTGAATTTGAAGATTTAAGAATCAATTAAACACCTTGTTGACTGGATGGGTAAACAAAACTAATATCACTAGGTTCGCATATTAAAATTGTTTTTTCTATAGCCTACCCTAACTTGTAAGGTGTCATGTGGTGGAATATTTATGTAGGTGGTAAAGTTATATTAAAGAAAATAAAGAAAGCTATTTAATATCACCCATATTCGTCAATGGTTCGCGGGATTTGCACCATTGAAATGCTATACAAAATATTCATTACAAAACACTCAACTAATCTATACTAATCAACGTTCACTTTTAAAACATTTTCTTTGTTCAGATAATTCTTTATAATATTTTCATCCTCCTAACAAGATTTTACTTTCTCACTAGCTATGTTAATAAAAGCGAAATACCACTCACTCATTCATCACGATTTCTCAAAAACTACCGTACGGATTGAAATTAAATTTGGTATGTAGCTTCCTCTAGGGCCATAGGTGCTCACTAAGAAAGGGTTTGAAAAAATTCGAAATTTTAGTGGGGTTTGGGGGGATCAAAGTTATTAAATCACGATTTCTTCAAAACTACAGAACGGATTGGAATGAAATTTGGTATGTAGCTTCCTCTAGGGCCATAGGTGCTCACTAAGAAAGGGTATGAAAAATTTCGAAATTTTAGGAGGGGTTTGGTGGGATCAAAATTACTAAAATCATAATTTCAGATCTTTTATTATTATGACAAGAGAGCCTTTATTATTTAAAAAAGCCAAATACCACTCACTGACTGAACACTTAAAAAGAATACAATTAAGTTAGAAAGACTGAAAAAACCAACCACCACGGGAAACGCCGTACGGGTATGCTAGTCATTTATATTAATCATCGTTCACTTTTAAAACATTTTCATTGTTCAAATAATTCTTTATAATATTTTCAAGATTTTACTTTCTCACTATACTAGCTATAGTATAGAGAAAGTATAATAATCGCAAAAAATAACGATGTTGAGATTTTTGTGGAAATATCCGTTTTGGGACCCACTGAGTCCAAAAATGTGGTTCTTACAAAATGTCTGTCTGTATGTCTGTTTGTATGTCTGTATATCTGTCTGTCTGTCTGTCTGTCTGTCTTTCTGAATGTATATACAAAGCTAGAGAGAAAACTATTCGATCGATTTCGAACAAATTTGCACCAAGCATGTCAATTAGGCCTGTATAGTTGCACGAAAACAACCCCTTTTTTGACCAAAAAAACAGTTATTATTTTTTACAAAAAAACGTCTTTTACGATTTTGATAAAATTTGACTTATTTATAGCCCTTAATAGACCCTACCATATGCAAAAAAACCGCATCTTTCTAAAAATTCTCGTTTAGCTAATAATAATAATATTTTTTAATTACTCTCCTACTATAAATGTATCCCCTCTCCTACTTTAATACAATTATGAAGTCACAATGAATCTGTTTAATAATTTAAATATATATGTGAGAAAGTATGTGCCATTTTCTGGTACCGTTTATTTACATTGTATTTCTTCATTTTCCTCCGCATTTTAGTTACGGTATGGGTTACAACATTACATCTATATTCTACCAATAGAGAACCCGTAATCGGCAGCTGGCAAGTAAGTCAAAAAGATCAACACATACAAAATCAAAAACTAAACGAACCTTAACTGCCATCAACACTTCGAGGAGACATTGTATAGGATCGTTACAATATTCGCACACGTTCGTTCCCCGCTTAATTGTCTGGATACATTAAAGTCACTAAATATAATAGATGTGAAAACTCCGTGAGAGAATCCGTCACACATGGTACGGACCTGGTAAAGATGGAGACTTGAAAGGGTGGTCGGAGACAAGTCTCCCCTTAATGTCTATATATATCCAAGGGTTGACATTAATGTCCCGAAACGCACTCACAAAGGCTTTCCGGCACAACTCCCCCCTTCATCCCCTTGGATTTACTCCCTCGAGGGGTTTGGTCTGATTTAAACACCAGCCAGTTCCTTTACGAAACGTCTCCATTTAAACATAAGAATGTATCGTTTTAAATATACTGAGGGATGGATTTTTTACGCTTTATGATCGGTTATGGTTTTATAGCATTTAAAAAACGATTGAATAAAGAAGGCTTTGGGAAATTGAGAACTTAATCTTCTCGTGTGAAGTAGCGGGGTTGGGTTTTGTTATTGAAATCTTCCGGTTTGCATTTCCTTACTTTAGGGGTGGTTTTTCGTAATACTAACTTCCATAATAGTACCCATATATTAATGAACGCATACATTATTCATAAACCTTGCTATTGCTTTTAATCCTTGCTAAAAATCATGGTCTACTATGTTGACAAAACCTAAAAGGGTTTAAACCACTAAATAATACCAATTCTGTCGATTGAGTAATGTTTAAGTCTCTGCATAACTAAAATCATTAAAGTTCAACTCCCCTAACAATGGTATTGAATCTTAATTTACTTCGCCATTTTGAAATTATGTTATATAACGTCAATGTCGGAAGTAATTGAACTTTTGTAATCGGCGATACCATAAAATAATATTCTATTCGATTCAGTTAACAAACGATAGTTAAAATATCCCCCGCCATTTTGAATGATTTTCTTTAAAGGTAAGTAACTTAATGATGCATATCAACTTTTTAAACTGTTCATTGCAAACTTGATATACGATGACACTCGATAGGGCCTACGTGACACATTTGTAAAATTAAGTAAAATTTAGAAATTTTCCTTCAGAATACAGGGCCGTCCAGATCCTCTCGAAGTTAAATTTTGTTGGAATACAGTGTTATATCTATAACTATGGGAAACCACTGCTTGCTACACGTGCCAACCCCGTTGTAACCTTCAATACACATAATCATGTTATGTTTTCTTTATAATAGAGGTGTAGGATTAATAATAACCCCAAAGCTAAGATGGTAAATAATGTTAAATGTTCAAATCAAATTGTTTCGTATATTTTATAACAGCAGTTATAGTGAAGGTTAAATGAACCAGCAAGGCTCTGGTCTACACTTAAATAAAAACCTAATCTACAATTTAGAAATTCAATTAATTGCTTCAAAGTTTGAAATCAGCTGTTAATGGAAATATTAGAGCAAACAGCTTTTTTATCTGTTAATTTATTCCATCAGTTGCTACAGTAATGAATGTAAATACATTCAAGAAATAAGTGTTGGTTCATCAGTCTAGGCCTAACCTAAGAATTTTTTCAAATTAAATTTACAAATATAGAAATTAAAAAAATGTTTTCAAAATGAATTTAATTGTTTGAATTACCCCCTAGGCTACATACAAATAAACAAGAAAACAAATTTTATCTCTTCATAATATAGGCTAAGTATAGATGACACACACGAAATGTTTACCCTGGAGGTAGTAAATAGGGTAGGCCTACAAGTAAAGAGAAAGTAATGGCTCACAATATCATGCCCGATTCAAGGAGGGAATTAGGATACGTTGTGAATGTTTTCTTGTTTAAGTATTAGGCTACCTTAACTCATTATACAAGTAGAGTTTGTTCTTTCTTATGTCTTACAACCCAATTAAAAGTCAGTCCTGATTCTCAATAAAATTTTTACTTGATCCTAAATCTTTCTTAACCTAAAATATTGATACATGAATTAAATTATGTGGAACATTTAAATGTTAAGGAAGAAAACATAAACTTAAAAAATAAGTGAGATTCCACAAAACTTAAATGTGGCAAACGAACAAAGGTTCTAGCCAAAAACATTTTGCCCATAAAAGAAGCAGATTTCAAAATACAACTGAATTTACCCACCAATGCAACCAAATGGGATCCTCACAAAGTACTCCGTTACTTTAAGTGATATACAGGGTGTCAATTAAGTCTGGGTACGGTTTAATATTTCGTATATAAGGAAATTTTTAAGGTAGATGTGATTGAGGAACCTACGCTACTCTATGTAAAAAATACTATTTTATTACGATATCAACAAAAGATTTCCGCCATTTTGAATATAACTTTGTTTTTTTTAAATAGGAAGGTGGTCATGTGATACATGATTTCGATGTAGAATTTCAATAAAAAACCAACGGTGAAATTTGCAAATCCATATTTTCAACCGATTAAAAATGGCGACCAAAAAACAACGAAAACGTGTTTTCCGATTTTGCCCCATTTTGCTGTACTATTTTTGTTTTAATATTTATTATTATTCTTTTTGGATTCAGAATTAAATAAGCTATCAAACGATATGCCACACAACGATATTTGGGAGTATTTAAAACAGCCATTTTGATTTTTTTCAAAATTGATTTCGAATAGTTCAACCAAATATCGTTGTGTGGCATATCGTTTGATAGTTTATTTAATTCTGAATCCAAAAAGAATAATAATTAATATTAAAACAAAAATAGTACATCAAAATGGGGAAAATCGGGAAAGACGATTTCGTTGTTTTTTGGCCGCCATTATAATCGGTTGAAAATATGGATTTGCAAATTTCACCGTTGGTTTTTTCTTGAAATTCTACATCGAAATGATGTATCACATGACCACCTTCCTATTTAAAAAAACAAAGTTACATTCAAAATGGTGGATCCAAGATGGCGGATTTTCTTTTTATATCGTAATAAAATAGTATTTTTACATAGAGTAGGTTCCTCAATCACATCTACCATCAAATTTTTTGTATATACGAAATATTAAACCGTACCCAGACTTAACTGACACCCTGTATAAATACTTAGATTCTTTAAAGACATATACAAATGGATCACAGGAGCAATAGGAGCTGGAATACAATCGTTATCTAGCGTGATACTACAGTACACTCACTTCACCAAGGAAGAATATTATATCCCTACGAATGCAATCTCCAGAGTTATTAGCAATAAACGCAGCCTAAGTACACTGCCTCCAACTGTAGGAAAGAAAATTCTGTATAGTTACAGAATGCCAGAATGCCCAGTGGCGGATTTATTGGGGGCTACAATCCATTGCGGCAAATTTTTGGGGGCGGCAAATTTGAATGAAGAAAAAGTACTTTTATTTAGTTCACACACATAACGCACACCTAGTTGTTTAAATAACGCACACATTTGTAGCACCATCAAACTAATTATGTTTTCTTTTACTGAGGTTCTTTGGCGCCACAGTGTAATAACGTTTTGTAAAAGTGACAATCAATAAAATAAAAACAATATTAAATCCTTATTTGTAACTTTAAAATGTTGAATTATTGTACGAAAAATATAGTTTTTTTTTATGAAAAAAGAAATTGTTCAAGGTCAGTTAAGTTAATGACATCAACAGTAAACGTTCGTATGGTTGCCATTGTTCTTGTTGGGAATAAATACCGTACCGAGGAGTTGCGGAAGGGCCTTAATAAAACTATTCCATTCCTTTGCGACAACCGCTACAATGTGGCCAACTAAGTAAGTCTTATATGTTTCGCAATCAGATGTTTTACGGTTTTCCAATGTTGGCAATCCTGTTAAAGCGAACTATTAACTACCGCCAATTTGTTTCAAACTTTAATCAGAAAATAAATAAACTGAGAAGATGTAAAATCGCAAAGCACTCTACTAAAGTAAAGTACACAGCCATAATGCTGACAAAACATCATAAAGTTTCTTAAGTACTCTTGGCTTGTGGGGGGGGGGGGGGTAAACTAAGACCGGGTTTCATAAGAAGGGTAGAAATGAACGAGATGAACCGAGGGATGTTTATCTAGAGGGTCGTTTAAGGAACCGATAAAATGAAAACTCCCCTTCCTCCTCGTTGGCGTCACTCGGGCTGAGCAAACATGATGGATCCGAGTGTCCACCCTTAGCTAATATAATCAAGTAATTTGTTATCGAAATAGACCGTTAATGGTCCCCGGTTGATGGGCTTTTCGTTACATTTTAGGGAGTGGCTGATCG
>JAGFPH010002618.1:0-18177 GCA_018207615.1 Philaenus spumarius | reverse complement strand
ACTGGCTGGTGTTTAAATCAGACCAAACCCCTCGAGGGAGTAAATCCGAGGGGATGAAGGGGGGGAGTTGTGCCGGAAAGCCTTTGTGAGTGCGTTTCGGGACATTAATGTCAACCCTTGGATATATATAGACATTAAGGGGAGACTTGTCTCCGACCACCCTTTCAAGTCTCCATCTTTACCAGGTCCGTACCATGTGCGACGGATTCTCTCACGAAGTTTTCACATCTATTATATTTAGTGACTTTAATGTATCTAGACAATTAAGCCGAGGAACGAACGTGTGCGAATATTGTAACGATCCTATACAATGTCGCCTCGAAGTGTTGATGGCAGTTATGGTTCGTTTAGTTTTTGATTTTGTATGTGTTGATCTTTTTGACTTACTGGCCAGCTGCCGATTACGGGTTCTCTATTGGTAGAATGTAGATGCAATGTTGTAACCCATACCGTAGCTAAAATGCGGAGGAAAATGAAGAAATACAATGTAAATAAACGGTAACAGAAAGTAGCAAATACTTTTTCACAAACATATTTAAATTATTAAACAGATTCACTGTGACTTCATAATTGTATTAAAGTAGGAGAGGGGATACGTTAAAGTGGGAGAGTAATTAATAAATATTATTATTATTAGCTAAACGAGAATTTTTAGAAAGATGCGGTTTTTTAGCATATGGTCGGGTACATTAAGGGCTACAAATAAGCCAAATTTTATCAAAATCGTTAGAGCCGTTTTTATTAAAAAAAGAATAACTAATTTTTGGGAAAAAAGTCGGTGGTTTTTTAATAAATTTCAAAACTTTTTCATGCATCTATACAGGCCTAATTGGCATGTTTGGTGCAAATTTGTTCGAAATCGATCGAATAGTTTTCTCTCTAGCTTTGTATATACATTCAGACAGACATACAGACAGATATACAGACATACAAACAGACATACAGACAGACAGACATTTTGTAAGAACCATATTTTTCGACTCAGGGGGTCCCAAAACGGATATTTCCACAAAAATCTCAACATCGATTTTTTTTGCGATCACTATACTTTCTCTATACTACAGTGAGAAAGTAAAATCTTGTTAAGAGGATGAAAATATTATAAAGAATTATATGAACAAAGAAAATGTTTTAAAAGTGAAGGATGATTAATACAGATTAGTTGAGTGTTTTGTAATTAATATTTTGTCATATTTAAATGGCATTTCAATGGTGCAAATCCCGCGAACCATTGACGAATATGGGTGATATTAAACAGCTTTTTGTGTTTTATTTAATATAACTTTACCACCTATATAAATATTCCACCACATTGATTCCTTACAAGTTAGGGTATGAAAAAAAATGTTTATCTTAAAACAATTTGAATATGTGTAGCTAGTGGTATTAGTTTTTTTTACCCATCCAGTCAACAAGGTGTTTAATTTATTCATAAATCTGCAAATTCACACAATATTTGAAAAATTAATTTTTGAAACTTGTGTTATTAAAATTCTAACTTAATTAACTCGTGCCAAGGACCCAATACTGTCAACTAAGTGGATTCGTTTAAAAATAAACGGTACCAGGAACTGGTACATACTTTCTCACAAACATGTTTAAATTATTAAACAGGATCACTGTGACTTGTAGGGTGGGGTAGAGAGGTGATTTTTTTATTAAAGTAGGAGATTAACTTATAAATATTATTATTATTAGCTATAGAGAAAACTATTCGATCGATTTCGAACAAATTTGCACCAAACACATCAATTAGGCCTATATAGATGCACGAAAAAAGGTTTTGAAAATTTTTGAAAAACAACCCTGTTTATGGCCAAAAAACCCCAAAAATCAGGTATTATTAGCTAAACGAGAATTTTTAGAAAGATGCAGTTTTTTGCATATGGTACGGTACATTAAAGGCTACAAATAATCCAAATTTTATCAAAATCGTTAGAGCCGTTTTTTAAAAAATAAAAATAACAGATTTTTTGGTGGTTTTTAGACAAAAAGGGGGTTTTTTTAAAAAAATTTCAAAACCATTTTTAGTGCATCTATATAGGCCTACTTGACATATCTGGTGCAAATTTGTTTGAAATCGATCGAATAGTTTTATGCATACATACATATATACATACATACAGACATATAGACATAAATTTTGTAAAAAACACTTTTTTGGACTCAGGGGGTCCCAAAACGGATATTTCCACAAAAATATCAACATCGATTTTTTTGCGATCACTATACTTTCTCTATACCCTACTATAGTAGGCCTATAATAGTGAGAAAGTAAAATGGTATTACTAACAATACACACCAACACTTCATACAATATACCGAACTAACAAATTACGATATCCATTTCGGAAACAACACAATGGCTTCCTAACATATTTTTAGCGTACAACATAAAAAGAAAACATTTGTTTATCCATTTATACTTTAATTTTCTTGTAAAGCGTTTAACTGCCTCCAACGACAATGTTTTTCCACAATTTTAGCTGCAACACCTTTGGAAATAGATGGGGTAGGTTTGAGCAACATCAACGGGTTTTGTATACTTCTTACAACCAAGGCTACCTTGAAATATCTGTGTTTTGGGAACCAAAATAAATAGTAACAATTTTAATAGGTCTGTGTTGTAATGCCAACTTTGCCGAACTGAATTTTATTGGTTTATCCATTCTGGTAAACTAAAGAAAATTATAATCTCTTTTTAGAGATTCACTAAAAACATAAAATTGGAATTTTATAAAAGAGATCCGATCGATTTTTTCGCTACGAGGCTCCGTTTTGGATGTAAAATTCCGGAAATACAAACATTTATGTTAAGGCTAGTAAACCCCGTGAAAAATCATAAACTGATTAATTAGATACATATCAGAAATACATAATTTAAAAAACAAACTATTTAAAAACAACAAAGCCTACTTATCTACTAGGCCTACCTAACTATGCTGACTAGCATTTTTAACTCGGTAAAAGTGTACAATAATACGGATTATAAAACTGTAGAACTATTTGTAAAACATTTTTACTTACATACGTTAGTTTATATTTATATAATAAAAATACTATCATTTAATTGCTTTTTATTTCATATTGAAAGATAAATGATTTAGAATACTATCAATATGAAATATCACTATTAATATTATAGGGAAGAAATTAATATCTAATTTGTGTATATGTTATACGAAGATGTACGAATGTTTCAGAAGTTAATAAATAGGTACCTCTTCTTTAAATTTGTATAAACAAATATATTGATGATATAAGGTTGTAGTTAAATACAGTTTATAACCTCAAAGCAAATAATATAACGTATATTATAGCAAACATTAGTTCTAAAACTCATATTTAAAAAAATCAACTTCGCAAGAAATTATAACGATTGAAGTTGTGAACTTAACCCCAAACTATAATCTACACTGGGTTTGTTTAAAGTATTACAGATGATGGGTGAAATCAGCTGTTGTATTATCTGTTACTCACGTACGTACACTCGCTTTTATAGGAGTTGATTTCCGTGATTTAGGAAGACAAACCAGAAGCAAAAGATCATTGTTTTGTTATTTTTTGTGTATCAACCGAACATTTCTCCGGAACGGATAAGGAGATTATAATTAAATTTTAAACAGTTATAAATCATATTATTGTATTCTGAAACTAAATACGTATTTACTATGAATTTGAATGTACAACTTTTTACTACCCCAATGTTTGATCTGTTGTAGGATATTATTTGAAAGGACTATTTTAAAGTATTTCAAAACTATTTCTATAAAATTTTGATTTTTGTAGTTTGGAAGATAAACCAAAAAATGTCGGTCCTTTTTTTCAGATGGTTCTTAAGTTGAATTAAAAAAAAATACTTCTCGCAAAAGTTGAAGCTTATACACTCTTTTGTTAGAAATATTTCTTCATGTCCTAACATTACTGCATTTGAGAGCTTTTGAATATGTAAAATATTTTACAATGAGTTTCGGGCGCCCTTAAAAAATATATATTTTACCATTCCAGCGTATGAAAGGGCCCTTATAAAGGATTTCAAATCTAATTGAAACAATTTTCTGATGGACAGTTTCTAACATATCCCCGAACTTGTTCACCAACCGACATTCTCTATTTTCAAACGTACTAAATCCACATTTAAAAAAAACGGTGTTATCCTCATTATAGCCTAATTTTTACTAAATCTTCAGCAGGTCCGAATTTTTAATGACAAGTGTTAGGCTGGGCGCATGTTGAGACGCGATTGACGCGTATGAGATGACATGACGCGAGCCGCATGACACTATCGCGCCACACGCGTCGCGTTGGGGAACGCATATTACAACGCAGTTGCTACCAACTCTCGTACAGTAGACACGTGTATTTTACTTCATTTTATTTTTTAGAATGTTAAAATGAATGATTCACGGATAAAACTATGTTTATTAGGTCTAACCTAATTTGAAATGACTTCAGAATTACCACAATTACTTGCTGTTTTTACTATCTACTTCCGGATGAACCGAAACTCACAGAAGTGTACGGGGAATGATACATATTACAGTATGTTCGTTCTAGGTACATACCTTAAACTTGTTAGTTTATGACTAAAGAGATATTTAAAAAAAAATTACTCGGTTAATGTCAAACGCCAAATATTTTATTAAAAATTATTTCATTTTAAAATGCAGAGAACATAAAAACACAGTTTTAATTCTTTAATAAAAAACTATTTCTTAAACAATTCAGTAAACATATATATTTATTAAAAAATATTTTATGAAATTACTTTTTTTAATGTTTATTGAAAATTCAATTTTATTCAATTTTTTTTTTAAATTAATTAGACCTCTATCAGCTTTTCCTGGGCCAACATCTGAAAAATATGATAATGGAAAATGCACAACTGGACAACAAAACCTTTGAGTAGAGCACTGAACTCGTGAGACGCGTGGCGCGAGAAACTGTTTGACTGCCGCTGTGCTACATTTGTCTGTTGTGACACACGAGTCTAGCTGCGTAGCGTCGCGTTGCCAATATGCGTTAATCCATTCATTTACGTATGTTACAAAAAGTCGCGCTGTGTCACGTCACATGGCAATCGTCAAACACGTCCCAATATGCGCCTAGCCTTAAAGATGACTGTTTCCGTTGTAGATAATACTTCGCCAGACTAGTGCTTACTGTTAAAAACTGTGTCCTTTACGGTTCAGCGTGTTTTTTCAACATTTCTACAGTTACACAGTTTCTCTAGAACTGAATACCTTCGAGACGCTGACGGTACGAACCCTTAGCGTGCAAGTAAACCTCGGCTTACGTAATTAAAATGTTGTTTTGTATTATAGTAGGCCTACTCACAAATGAAATGTAACTTTATTTTGAATATTTGTATGTTTGTAAAATACATTAACTTCTGTTGAACGTGCACACTATGCCAGAAAGGTCAGCTGTTTTATTTAGCTTCTCTATGATAACGGTAATAAGTAAATTTAAATATAATCATAACTCCAATGCAACCTCCTCACACATATTTAACAATATTAAGGTTGTAGGATTAATCATGCTCTATGAACCTCAATGCTAAGTGAATTAATGAATATACTATTTATTTATCATACTTACAACATTATACAAAGTAATTTTTTGATAAAAAAATAAGTAAATAAAGAATCTTCATTTAAAAATTGTGTGGTACAGTACCCTCACACCTCTGTCCTGTATTAGGATTTACCATAATAATAAAATGTATCATTTTTGGTAGAGAAGAATTTCAGTTAGTAGAGCCTTATCATTAAAAATAATAAATATCCACACACAAAGATTTTTGATATAAAATAAAACTTTTACAATAATGTCTTCTTTAAGCTAAAGTATAGATGGCTAGAGGGCTCCGCCCCCTGCTCGCTTCGCTCGCAAACCCCCGCGGTGAAGCAAACGCAAACAGATTACCACTTATGAAACAAAGGTGTCAATCATGGAAAGTATAAAAATTTATTTGTATTGTAAAGGAGCTGTTACCAAACAGTTCAACCATTAGACGTAACTACTTAAGTTACGTGTGCTATTATTTATTTTCTTTCCTATAAACACTTAAAATTAATAAGTGCCAAATTTTCTAGGTTAAGGAAAAAATAAAAATCATCATTTTTTATAGGGATTTTTACTAAATTTTCACCCCTTAACAGCACGCGATAAACTATCAATGTATGATACTTTTTCTATGTATCTTGTAAGAAATAAGTGTACACATTTTCAGCTAACTAACTTTAAGGAAAATAATAACAATTAATTTGTATTGGTTTAGGGGTTGTTATCACTTTCTAACCCTTTAACAGCACGTGACAAAATACAAATCTAGTTTACTTTTTCTATGTATCTATGTAGGCCTATGTAAGAAATAAATGTACGCAATTTCAGCTCTCTAGCTTTCAGGAAAGTATAACAATTAATATTTAATGTTTTAGGGGTTGTTTCAACCCTTAAATAAAAATTAATTCTAGCCTATGCTACTCAGGGATATATTAATTGGGTTGTTATTTTTTATTTATTCACTCCTTAACACCTACATACAAATATCAACAAAATCAAAAATAAAAACAATTCTTTCTTGGCTTAAAAATATTTCTACATAAAATAAAACAATAAATTTAATATATCAGTGAAGAAACACATATAGGTATCCTATGCATTGCTTGAAATAATTTGTTTAGTAAAGGATTTATAAATTAATCACCTTAAGCAAAATTACCTTAAAACATTTTCTCGTATCACATTCAATCCATTTGAAAGATAGTCAATGTGATCTTTCCAAGTTAATTGCAAATCTAATCAGGTATTCAAAATTCTGTATACTTGTTCAGGAGCAACAATTTAATCTGTTATCAATACATAATACATGATACAAGATGATTATGTACGTGTCCATGGTGATAATGGAAACTTTTTGAAAGAAAATGTATGAAAATTTCTTGTTCCTTCATAAGCACATTTCTTTTTTAATACCACAGCGCAAGAATTTATTAAGGACACATTATTAACTTCAAATTTTGAGCCCCCTTTAAGTTCCTAAATAATATTAATTTACTATCGTATTCTGTCCAAATCAAATTATTAAGTTTTACATTAGAGTTTTAAGCACCTAGGCCTACACTAAAAACAAAAACCGAACTAAATATTAGAACTATTGATAAAAATTGTTTCAACTTATGAAATCAGCTGAGATATGCATTCGTGGATGTTTTAGAGGTATCTAATAATCAGCTTATGGTAGCTTGTTGTCTATTTTAAAAGATCAAAACACTTTTTTTTTTAATTTTACTCAATTTTATCTCAGGTTGATGGCTGTGTTAAATAATTCATTAGATGAATAATGCAGTTTATCATTTAACGTATTAACTGTATCATATTGTGATGTACTATATATTTCAAATTTTTATAGGGATGACAGTAAACGGCCCTTACCGCGTGTATGAAGAATTTTTAGGTTACTGTGAACACTGACGTATTTGTGGTCAAAACTGGACGTTTTGTGGTGTTTGGCGAAACTGGATCACGCCGTAATCGTGAGACAGACACATACATACAGACACACAGACGAAATGCAGAACGGTCGAGTTAAAACAGAGACCTCGCTTCGCTCGGTCAACTAAACAAAACGTAAATTTATTCTTTACATAATTGTTCGTAAATTCGTAATTTTGTAAAACATTTTTTTCAACCCAAAGAAAATGATAGAGAAGTGGGTGGGAAGACATTGGTTGATACATAAAAAGATAGAGAGAGTGAGAGGACAGGTTATTGACAGGTATAAATTAACTTTTAAAAACCGACTTAACTAATCTAATATTGGTTTTTGAAAAGCCACATTACAGTTTCGTTTGAACGTGAACCAACGACAGAAAAAACAATATTTTTTGTATTTTAATTCATTACCTAAAAATCATTAATTAATTACTCTTACAATAAAGTATCATAAATATTTTGACCTCTAATAAATTCACGTTAAATAATTATAATAAATACAAGACATTCCAATACATAACAATGCCAATGAATCTCTAAGTACGTAAACTGTATGAATGACAACTCACACTCACATTTCAAACGAGTCATTAAATAATTACAGAGCTATAAAACAATTTATTACAAAATATAAATCTTGTTCCAGCAATCTACTGTTCAATTTGACTTGATCGTAATTTATTGGCGTTTGTAAACGTAGGGTACGGTTTAATGAATATCGGTTTTGCGACAAATTAATGCCGGTTTACTGAACAGTTTGTTTGTAATGTGCAAACACTTTCAAACTTTATAAATCTAGTCAAAATCAGAGCAAACATCCACATTTTTATGTAGTTTGAAATTTTAAGTAAAGTTATGTGAAAAATGTGTCTTTGTGTATTATATAACATACTATATAGTTGACCGACCGACGCGAGGTCTCCGTTTTAACGCGACCGCCTCCGCACGGGGGGTGCAGACTAGCTGCACCTACTAAGAGGGTTTTGGCATCCCTCGCGGTACCCGAGTCAAACAACGCCCAACACATTCAACACATACAATACATCCATCCAATTACATACACACATACATCAAACAATACATACTTTCATATTCTCACCTTCTTTTAGGATTTTGACTGTGCAGAGCCATTGCGCGTTGGGAGTGCTGAACCTGCCAGAGTCTTGACAACCTCTGGTTTGGTAAGGCTGATGTGAGCTTGCTCTGCCGAGACGTATGCGTGGTTTCTGTTCTGGGGCCAGCCACTTCGGTTCTTGGTCAGGAAGTGTTCGCGGTGTTGAAGAAAGTCGGATTCTTCCTCACAGTAGTTTCGGGTTCCAGACTGATGTCCATCCAGACTGGCAAAAGAGTGCTCGGGATCCTCACGGAACTGGGGGTTCGGAAGTGATCACAATGTGATCTGATGGGCACGCCCTTACCGAGTTCGCCCGATTCCGCCTAACATGATGCGCTGGACAAAAACACACATGGTAAACAAAACCGTCAAAGATTTAGGAACAAAGAGACATCATTCAGATTCGTCTGATGAGTCTGTAAACAAAGAACTGTTTAAAAAGACAAAGGAGAGGGCTGCTCAACAACCATCTGAGTTGCCAGCTCCCAAATTTTTAGTTTTTTCGAATGCGGAAAAGGATTCTGATTTATCAAAGGTATCACCCTTTGTAATCAACAAAGCAATTACTGGAACAGCGGGCCCTGTACTTTCCATTAGGAAATTACAGAATGGCACCATTTTAGTGGAAACTAACAGCGAGAAACAAAGTTTGTCGCTGTTAAAGATGACTTCTTTCTATGACAAAGTCAAGGTATCTGTAGAACCTCACAGATCCTTGAACTATTCAAGAGGTGTCATTACCTGTAGAGACTTGATCCCTATTAGTTTGGAGGAATTAAAAAGCGAATTAGCTAGCCAGTCAATCGTTGATGTCACTCGCATAATGCGCAATGAAAATGGAGAGAAAAAAGCCACTGCTTCTTTGATTCTTACATTTGGCACACCTACACTGCCAGAGCATATCTATGCTTGTTTTTACCGTCTTTCTGTCAGACCTTACGTCCCAAACCCTCGACGTTGTTTTAAGTGTCAAGGGTTTGGACACGTGAGTTCTACATGCACAAAGCAAGAAATATGCGGTCAATGCGGCAAAAAAGGTCATAATAGTGAGGGCTGCAATGATGACGCCAAGTGTCCCAACTGTGGCGGCGATCATCCTGCACGGTCCTTTAACTGTGAAAAGTTTAAAGAAGAAAAAGCAGTCCTTACTATTATGACTAAGGAAAAAATATCATTTAACGCCGCCAAAAAAATATATAAAACCTCTAGGCCTACTCTGGAAGGCAAATCATTTGCTGCAGTGGCTTCAAACAAGATCAGCACTCCATGCGCAAGTTGTGGAGAATTGGCTAAGACTGTCAAAATCTTAACTGACCAAGTTGCTCAGCTAGTCGCTCTATTCTCTAAAGTGTCTCCTTCCGCTCCCGCTTCTGCTTTAGTTGATTCAAATTCCGTTCTTCCGTCCTCTAGTTTCTCAGTATCACAAGCAGAGATAGAACCATCTATCTCTGCTCTTGATCTGAGAATAAAGACGCAGGAAAAAACCATTAAAAAAAAGAAAATTACTCCAGTATCTGGGGTAAAGCAATTTTTAAAGAAATCATATACATGTCCTTCTGTAATAACAGGAAAAAGTTCTGGACCCGTTCCAGGAAAGAAACCAGTTGCTACCAAATGCAAAATGGCCAATGTTAAAAGTAGTAAAAAAGAGAAAAAAAGGAGGTTCCACTACAAATCCTCCTAAAAACCCGGATCCTTGCCCTTCTCCTCCCTCAACATCTTCCAAGACGTGTGAGGGTAATATGGAAGTGGACAAGGACACACAACCTAAAAACCATTCTGTCACTAAAAGACAGGAAAAGGAAAAGGTTGAAAAGGGACCATGTCCCTTCTAATATTTATTTATTTAATTTGAATGAATTTCTATATTTATTTCAATTTATAATGTGAACTGCTGAAATACATTTATTCATTAATTATCTATGTCCACGATCCCTAATATGAATGTGGTTCAGTGGAATTTAAATGGTGTTAGAAGTCACATGGAAGATCTGAAAGTTCTTGTGCGAGACACGTCTCCTCTATTCGTTTGTCTCCAGGAGACACATCTCCATAATACGTTTTGGGTGGGATCCCTGTTCGTGTATCTGTCATCTGGTTGGGTTTCCGTCCATCGTTAACCTTACAACAATGCCTACTTGATCTTATAACAGGTGTTAGTATAAGCCTATCTAAACATTCGATCGAATAAAAACTCCAAAACTTGTACAATACAACTGCAGAATATTTTACAGTAATAGTTTTATTGTAAATACATTGCCCTTATTAGTTAAGGGAATGTTACATTGAAAAGGGTTTTAAATATGCGTTTTGCATAAGTTTTTACTAATTTTGTTATACAGGATGTTTACAAACTCCCTGGAAAAATTGTGTGTGTTTGTTCCTTAGGTCAAGACAATCAAAAAATGTCATATAAATATGGGTCTGACATGACTAGTTTTCTGTCTGTCCGTCTGTTTGTGTTTTTTACAAATTATTTTATAACTTGAGTACTATTTTAGATAGGAACTTCAAATTTGCCACGAACGTGTATCTTGGTAGGTCAAACAAGTTTATAAAATTTCGTTACGATATCTTAAACGGTTTCAAGATGGCGGCCCTTTAAAATCTTTGATGTTAAATTTCACGAAAACCGTAATAATTTTTATAAAAAAAGTGAAATAAATATCATACAAAATTTCCACTAAAGAACAATTTGCCGTGTACAGTTGTTACATAATTAGGTTAATGTCTCATTATACAGTTATTTATCATGCGATTGTAGCAAATAAAGTATGATTTTGTTCGTCTTAAAATTCTACATTTTTTATTACTGGTAACATTTTTTTTATAAAAATTACGGTTTTAGTGAAATTTAACATCAAAGATTTTAAATGGCCGCCATCTTGAAACTGTTTAAGATATCGTAACTAAATTGTATAAACTTGTTTGACCTACCAAAATACACTTTCGTGCCAAATTTGAAGTTTCTATCTAAAATAGTACTCAAGTTATAAAATAATTTGTAAAAAACACAAACAGACTGACAGACAGAAAACTAGGCATTTCATACCCATATTTATATGACATTTTTTTATTGTCTTGACCTAAGGAACAAATACACGACATTTTTCCAGGGAGTTTGTAAACACCCTGTATAAGGAACAGTGCACAAAAATTCAAACATATAAAACTTCAATTTTCAAAATTGTCTTATAGGCAAACAAAATAAAACGACGAAATTGCAGAGGTATTTCGAAATTGATATTCCCTAAAAAGTACGTGATGGATTTTTCAAGCGTTGAATACCGATATATTAAACCATTCACTGATCTTTTTAGACAGACCTCGTAGATGAACACTAAGAAAGGATTTTGTAAAAAATTATTTTAAAGTAAAAATAACAAAATTCGGGGTTTACTCCCAGCCCTATCTATACTAATAATATAAAGAGGTAAAGTTTGTTTTTTTGTTTGGATGTAGGGGGTAATCTCTGGCACTACTGAACTGATTGAAAAAATAGTTTTACTAATAAAAAACTGCACTATTCCTGAGTAACATAGGCTATAATTCATTTCGATAAAAACCTTTTTTTATTTCAATATTTGTAAATTCAGTCGGAAAAAATTCTTAGGTTAGGACTAGAATGATAAAGCAACACATGTATTTACATGTATTACCATAGCAACCAATTGAATAAAATAACATAATATAGCTGTTTGCTCCAATGTTTCCATTAACAGCTGATGTCAAAATTTGAAGCAATTATTATTTTTATATTTCTAGCTATTAGGTTAAGGTTTTAATGTGTAGACCTGAGCCTTGCTTGTAACAGATACATCAGCTGTTCGGATCAAAAGCTTAGCAACAGATGTTTGTTTACATTCATTACCATAGCAACCAACTTAGCAAATTTAGAATCAGTTTATTACCCTCCACAACCAACCGCCTATTTAGATTAACAATTTAAACTAAAAGCAAACACACACAAAAAAACTCAATGAAAAATGCTTACTGTATTATATATAATTCAATTCAAACGTCTGTTGTTCCACATTAGGCTATAAATAAAACAGCTTATTTGGATCAAAAACATAATTTTAGGTTAGGCCTACAATGACAAAATAAACTCGTTTATTTGCAAACAATTTGGCAAATTTAGAATCAGATAGTTTTCTTTACAACTAACAGTTTTTTTTGAAGTGAAAACTTCTTTAGCGGCGTTGGGCACTTTTTGCTTGGGGAAAAAGCATTGAATTCGCGACCGTTACCACTCGAGATATAGTATGTATTATATATATATATATATATATGTATGTACGCAACGCGAATATACTACATAGCACTTCTTATTGGGAGAGGAAAAAGCATCAAACTCGCGACCGTCACCGCTCGAGATATAGTATGTATGTATATATATATGTATGATATTTGTGTTATATGTATATTAAATACCAAAGTCAGCAAAGTCATTAATGTTTTAAATTATTTTATCCTTATTCCTCCTCCTCTAATATTAGTACGGACAAAAAAATATAAATTGGTCATAGAAGTTATCACTTCCAACGTGTGGTCTTAAGCACACTATTTTTTTTACATTAGGTAAAACGAACAAAAAGCTTACCGGTATACTGTATTATAAGTAAAACATATTATATTGTTTCCTTTAGTTGGTAATATCAAAATTAGTTTGAAATCAAAATGTTTATTATTGACTATCCTATTACTTTAAATGAGCAATTCTTGTATCTATCTTTGTATCTGTCGCGGATCTCGAAAACGGCTCTAACGAATTCAAAGAAATTTTGTATTTAGGTATAGTTTTGATTTCTAAGTACACTCATATAGTTGTATTTCGTGTAAAAACGCAATTTTTTGAGAAAATCTAATTTAAAAGTTGAAAATTTTTAACATAGGGTCTTATGGGTTGCCATGTTGGTTACAAAATAACAACGAAATATTAAATAAAGAGATCAAAACAGCTGTTTATAAACAAACCAATTTATACGGTTTTATCAGCTGTCCATTGGGTAGTTTTTAATAATTACTGTTAAAAAAACAAGCTAATTTATAGTGTTTTAACACGTTGGAATTAGAATAAATTGGGTCTGATTTAACAATTTATTTTGTCCAAAAAAGGTAAACTTGGCAAAGACGGATAAATTCTAATAGTCAATTTTGTAATTTAGGCCTGGCTCATTTCTGAAATATAGTATTGAGGTTATGTTAATCCTGCAATAATTTTTACTATATTTAGGCCTGGTTTCAAAACTTTAGTTGACAGAAGATAGTAGTAGAACTAGGACTAAAATCGTAATGAAAACCTCTCACGTTTCTAAATCATCTATTTGAGGTTATAATTAATCTTGTTAATACTGTTAATATATTTAAGCCTGGTTTCATAATTTTACAAACCTATGTACAAACGAGCCAAAGCTTAACGAGATTCTTTAGCAAATTTTCCAACTGCGAGCGAAGTGTCCAGGAGCAGAGCCCCTTGTTTAAATATTAATGGTGAAATTATAACGCATGCTGCAATTCCAATTATTGGGCTTGTTCGTGCCTATTTCGATCTGTGTCTAGCTTATAGGTGTTACAGGTCACTGCTCAAACGTCATTTTCGTGAAAATATCAGATTATACAATAATATGTTTGCATTGACTTTGCCGCCGGGGTTGGTGAGTGAAGCGAGCATTGCTCGAACCCCTAGTCAGTACGTATCAGCTCTTAGTTTCATTTGTGGAAAGAAATATATTAAATTACTTTCAGTTCTCCCCAAACAACTAAGTACGTACTATGTTAGTTTCCAATACATCCAAGGCTATTAAAGTCATTGACTTCGCTACAGACATAACCTATATTTCAAAACATACCTCTGGGACCTTGGCAACAGACGTTTTTATAACTTGTTTTTATGTACGTGACTGTACTGCGTTGGCTCGGTGAGTGGGTGTGTTCGAGTCCAACACGGAGGCCAGAGAAGGCATTTCAGATGGCTGTGTATAAATCGTTAGCATTTACTGATCCTTGACAATCCGTCGGAATTGCTACAGCGTAAAATAACTAACAGACCATCTTCGTTAGTAAATAAAAATGTCGAAGAAAAGCTGCAGAAATTTATGTTTATTTTATTTATCTATTCAAGGTTAATTTATACACGAACTAGCTGACCCGTACGGCGTTGCCCGTGGTGGTTGGTATTTTCAGTATTTTTAACGTAACGGAATCATAAGCAATAATGATAAAATGATTTTAAATGAAGAATTATGTATATTAACTAAAAATTGATTTAAATAATTATTAATCTCTATAATTATAAACAAATAAATAAAATTATAAACTATAAATATATAGATTAAAAAATATCTTATTCATAATGAAAAACTAATTGTTATACCTATGATTCATCCCATATTATTAATAGAAGAATAAGATATTAATTTTTTTATTGAACTTTGATTGATTACTCCTAATGAAGCAATAATTAAAGAAGCAATTACAGGAAAAACAATTAAGGAATTAATAATAATGTAACTTATTAATATTAATCCGACCAATTTTTGTCATGTTAAAAAGATAAAACAATTAAATCATCTGATACCTTCTATTACTCTTGGAGCTCATATATGAAATGGTGCAACTCCCAATTTTGCTATAAGTGCACAAATTATAATTAAATATGAATATCTTATTATTAATGATAAAGTAATAATTCCTAATAACAGAATTATTGATCTTATTCTTTGAATAATAAAATATTTTATTCTTGATTCAGATGAATAATAGTTATTTTTTGTGTGTATTAAAGGAATAAAAGAAATTAAATTGATTTCTAACCCTATTCAAGAACCAAATCAATTATTAGAAGATAAGGAGATCAAAGTTCTAATAAACATAAATAATAAGAAAATTATTTTTGTTGAATTTATCATAATCAATAAAAAGAAGAAAATTAGTTATTTCTATAAATAGGGTATGAACCTATTAGCTTTATTAGCTTATCTTTTTATTATATAGTTTTCGACGAACTTTAATTTTTGAAATTAATAGATTTAGTTTAGTTCTAAATATTATAATAGGAGTAAATAGTTACATAATTTATTACATCAAAATAATCCTTTTTCAGGCATCTTATTTTTTAGAAAAAAATTATAAATGCAGCTGACTCTTAATTATTTGCATTTAACCTAAAAGATAATTAATATATAATAAATTATTTTATAATATATAATATATAATATGTAATTAAATCTATCCTTATTTAAAGGATAGATTTAATAATTAATAATAATAATAATATAATAAATTATTTTATAATATATAAATATATAATATATAATATGTAATTAAATCTATCCTTATTTAAAGTGTTTTTAAGTGTTCAGTCAGTGAGTGGTATTTGGCTTTTATATATATAGATCTTAAATAATAAAAGAACTATTATCATAATAATAAAAGATCTGAAATTATGACTTTAGTAACTTTGATCCCCCCAAACGCCTCCTAAAATTATGAAATTTTTCATACCCATTCTTAGTGAGCACATATAGCCCTAGAGGAAGCCACATACCAAATTTCATTCCAATCCATTCGGTAGTTTTGAAGAAATCGTGATTTAATAATTTTTACCCCCCCCAAACCCCCCAAAATTTCGAATTTTTCAAACCCTTTCTTAGTAAGCACCTATGGCCCTAGAAGAAGCTACATACCAAATTTAATTCCAATTCGTTCGGTAGTTTTGAAGAAATCGTTTTTAATAACTTTTCAAACCTTTCTTAGTGAGCACCTATGGCCCTAGAGGAAGCTGCATACCAAATTTCATTTCAATCCGTACGGTAGTTTTTGAGAAATCGTGATGAGTGAGTCAGTGAGTGAGTGAGTGAGTGGTATTTCGCTTTTATATTATATATAGATAATTAGATCTATAGAAGAACACGTTTACTGCTGGTGTGCCTTACGCGCTTATTTTTCCTAACTTTATATGTAGGAAAAAGACTTCGTTGACAAGTAAGTTCGTTGACTACATCGAACTGAGGGTTTATGACTTTGAAATAAGTCAATTGACATACACAGACGATGGTAGTCTTTTGGACTTAGCTGAACTTATTTTTCAAACAATATCCCTCTCAACCACGAGGTACATCAAACTTTTTCGACCTTTTTAATAACAAGATAAATACTTTTTAATCTTTATTTGCTCATTTAAGGGTCGGCTCTAGTAAAACAGAAAGCAAACTGCGACTCCCTATAGCGGCGGTAGGTTATGCGGACATTGCTCATCCTAAACCCATTTAAAACCCGCAATTATTCAAATAGCGTTTTTTAAAAAATACCAAACTCTTGGGGATAAAATTCTTCATCCGAATGGCTTGGTAATTTTTCACTATAATTAATAGTTACAACGTAAAAAATATTTAAAATCACCCTATAGCGGCGGTAGGTTACACGGACATTGCTCAGCCTAAATCCATTTAAAACCCGCAATTGTTTAAATAGCGTTTTTAAAACAATACCAAAATATTGGGGACGAAATTCTTCAGGCAAATGGCTTGGTAGTTTTTCGCTATAATTAATAGTGACAACATAAAAAAATATTAAAAATCAATGTTTTAAATTGTTAATAAATATTAAACAAAATATTTTTCTTAGTTTTTAAAAAGCCATTTGCATGCATATTGACCATAGCTTTAAAATGACATATCGTTTATAATTTTCTGATCAAAAATAAAGGAAAAAGTTTTATTTTAATTTAAAATTGGTCTTATGGAGTGTCAGCCAACATGGCCGACAGCTAGAGCCGACCCTTAATAAAATAAAAAACATGTTTGGACCCCTTTTTAATAAAACCTATTTCCGAACCCTGTTGGTCCTTTATAAAAGAAATAAATTTCTTGACAATTCTTGGCTATTTTAATAACAAGAAAGTAACTTTGTCAACATTTAATATTTTGTCTTTAATAACAAGATAAACGTTAATTTTAAGTGGCTGTCTTCCCCTTAATAAGATTAATAATTTTGGTCGACCTCTGATGGCACCCTTGATAAGATAAACGTATTTTGTTTAACTCTTGCTGGCCCCGTTACTAACAAGATGAACACTTTTTGCTAGGCCCTTTTATTATTATAACAATATGATTAACCTCTGATAGCCCCCAAATAATAAAAAGATATTCGGACCCTGTTTGTCCCTTAATAAGAACAAAACATATTTACAATTTCTTTTAGCCTCTTCATAACAAAATAATTCGACCACGCAGCTGAACCGCTGACGTGAGTTGAGCAAATTTACAAAATTAAGTTTATAGACCGATATTTTAGGGTTTCGACCAACAATTTGGGAAATAGGTCTATTCACGACGGTGCTGAATAGCTGCAAAATGGTTCGCACGCCATTCCGCATATTGGGAGTATCTTCAATAACACAAAGCATTGCGTGCTTCGCACGCCATTCCACATATTGGGATTGTCTTCAATACACAAAGCATTGCGTGCTTCGCACGCCATTCCACATATTGGGATTGTCTTCAATACACAATACATTGCGTGCTTCGCACGCCATTCCACGTATTGGGATTGTCTTCAAT
>JAGFPH010002617.1:163978-178294 GCA_018207615.1 Philaenus spumarius | reverse complement strand
TTCGAAGACATTTTGTAGTGATACAATTACTCAAACTCTACAGGCAAATTCATCCGAATGACTGACTACTGCTGTACTGCTAGAGGATAGCCAGTGATGCTTAGTGATAGCACAACCTATCATAGCACAATATTTCCCTAATAATGCAAAGGATAATTTCTAGATTTATTTTAAATCAATGCCTCAAAATTGGGTTAACACATCTTAAACAAATAGATCTGAAATAATTTAAATATCCAAAAATGAGATTATTTATACACAAGGCACTGGAAGTCATTTCCTTGATTCCATTTAAATTTTCTGAAACAAAATTGGTGTGAGGAAATGCTCGTGCCCCATCTGTAATATGTACGATTTCATGGAGGCAAATACTAAAGTTTCATTAAGTAGGCACTTACACATTTAACGTCGATTATATAAATAAGTATAGATACGCTCTGGAATGGGTTTACAACAAACGGTTTATTAATTTGTAATACAAATTGAGTACTGTACACTGAATGTTTTTAACAAAATCTCAGGTTCAAGTTTATAATCGTTTTTGTTGCCGGCTAGCTGATTGTAATTTCCAAACTACTATAGTACGGTAGTTTAATAAAACAAATACATAACTTATTTAACTATTAAACCATTTTTATCACGATTTCTTAACCTAGTCTTATGCTAAAGATGATTGAGACTTATGGGATGATTGAAATGGGTAACAATTTTGAACTTAAATAAAATAGGGTGTTTAAAACAATTTTCTGTGTGGTTGGGTAATTGAAGAGGTGAATGAAGATAATATCAATTTATAATTTAGAGGTTTTTCAATTTGGAGATAACGTGTGAAGGTCTGGTGTGAAGTGGGCTAATAACATTAAAATTAACTCACCAAATTAGCTGGAGGTTTTTTTTTTATTTATATACTTGCTACTTTGTGACTTTGTATGTGTGGTAACAACTTATTTCTTCTTGGCTTTAATTCAGTTAATCTTCATATTCTGAATTTGTTTCTTCGAAACAACAAGAAACTGTGGATGTAATAAATT
The DNA here is from genome assembly GCA_018207615.1 of Philaenus spumarius. Classification (NCBI taxonomy): domain Eukaryota; kingdom Metazoa; phylum Arthropoda; class Insecta; order Hemiptera; family Aphrophoridae; genus Philaenus; species Philaenus spumarius. The sequence goes on along the minus strand of JAGFPH010002617.1, from coordinate 177,263 downwards.
GGATTTCACAGAAATCAACTGTCCTCTACCAAGGTTTGTATCAGAGTCTCTATTATTGAAAAAGTGTTCTTCTTCCTCCCTCTTGCAACAACTTTTCCTCTTCTCCCTCCTCAACCTTTTAAATCATCGTTTTTGTTGCATTTGTGTGGGCCTGTACTTAAGCCTAAATGGTTTTACAAACATGATGAATGATCTTATACCATTGTATTTGGATAACCTAATAGAACTCCGATCCAATGCAATATTTTGTTCCACTGGAAATTCAAATTTTTTGGCGCTATCTATTGGGGAAACGATGGAAGCTGTTTGAAACACCAATGCTACCAATGCTTTCTCCCTAGCGCTACCTCGCGGCGCGATCATGTACTATTTTGGCGACAACCTTTTTCCCGAAACACAGTCCCCGTATGGATGCAAGATCTATTTATTATTCATGATCTATGCTTATACTAATGTTTGGAATGGAATAACGCCAATGTGTATTTTTATTCTTATGAGTGCTATCAAGGATTGATGGCTTATGAAATGATCCCTGATGATGATGGTGATGATTTATGATGCACCAATTGCTTATTGTATAAATCGAATTTTGGTATCATTACAGTAATGAAAATGAAAAGTTAGTAAAAAGCAGACGATTATATATATATATAAATATATATAGAGGCAAGGCAATCTTTTATTTTTATCTATAATTTTTGTGTTTATTTGAAAAACATGATGAAATGAATCACTTCATAATATGAGATCAGACGTAAGGATATGAGCTAGAAGCCATAATATAATTTGCACGGTAGGAAATACAAGCGAGGATGTGACTTGAATGAAATGTTGCTGATTGGAACAGATAGGATATCCTTTAGCAGTCCTTCTTCTAGTTGGACGGCAGCGTCAAGCTGCAAATTTTGTGTTTAAATCAAATAGAAAGGTATTTGATTATGTTTTTCCATGTGTGATCGTCATTAATTGGTATACGAAATGTTTTCTTCAAGTAAGTGAGTGAGAAAAGTGGTGGCAATGGCGTCGTAAAGAAAGAAAGTGAAGTGATTAATGCAGAGTGGCCAAACAGGACCTTAGTGCGACATACTTGCAAGTATATTATTATTATTATTTAACAATTGATTAATAGAACGTTTTAAAACAAAAAGATTGTTTTCAAACAATTTCTTTGTTTTATTTTACCTTCTGTTTAGTTCAGATGGGCTATGTTCCCTTTTTCTTATTGTTATTTACTGTTACATATGGTTTTTATTTTATAGCTCCTCCAAATCCAGATGCAATTGTCCCTGAATCAGAGAAACTTTGCCTTGAAGGAAGAATAGTGCAGAAACTTGAATGTAGGCCTTATGGTGAGTTTTCAATTTATGGCTTGCACGTAATCAATTAATATTAAGGAACTACATAATTTATTTCAGCTGTGTGGTAGATTGTTTCCATTTAAAATATTTCCTTTACATAGTTGCAGTATAACTAAATTTAATGTATATAAGCTCTGTTCAAAACAAACAGGTTTCCTTAGTACGAAATTAAAAACATTGAATTTCACTTGTCTGGTTAAGTACTTCATAAACCCCTTTTCAGGTGTGAGCGATCTATTCCTTTGCACATCATGATCGATCAGTTTAGCAAATTAGAAGGTCCAAGAAATGAAAGTTTACATCTAATTCCTAGGATATTCCTCCACCTTCTTCCATGCTCTAAGAGTCTTGCATAATTGGTGATAGCTGCTTCGCTTTCATCTTTCATATACGGTTCAGTAGCTGATGACTTGTTTTCCAGCTCATCTTTTATTCCAACGTGTCTACCCAACATTAAGTAACGTTGTTGTGATCCCCAATTTGTAGTGTGTCCTTGATATACAGTTTAAATTGGTTATAGCGTCAACGAAGGGACCGAACGAATGTTGACGCTACGTCCAAGTGTCATTATAAGGATGAACCAACAGAAAATCGTATTTTTGTTCCCTTGAGTGAAAGGACAAACAGTATTACTATTATTGGCAACATTATTCATGACGTTTATTTAAAAGAAAAACACTATATTTTCTTTTAATATACAGTAGGATCCCGATAATTCGAGCTAATTGGAGCTGAGGTCATCTACAATTATAAATTATGTAACATTTTTTTTAAGTGTGTATAAAGTTTTAATGAGTAAAAAATTAGGTTAAATATTTAAATACATGTTCTCTGTACAGTATTAACAAACTGTAGCATTACTGTAATTTTTAAAAAAAACCGTAAGCAGCTCTGCCGCATTACTATAGCCGAATTTTCTTATCAGGGAATAACTAGTATTGTATAATGAGAGTTTCCTATGAGTTTTGTTCCTTGTTCCGGAAACTGTTCCAAATATACCTTTGCACAGGATTATAGTAAATTTAATTGCCTTTCGAACGATATAGCTCACAAATTGCACTCGGGTTTATGAGTGAGAGAAATTGCATAGTTACCTTACAATGATAATGAAAAAAAAAACATTTTTCGGGATCTTCTTATCAATTTTGTTCCTTGTTCCGAAACTGTACTTGAAATAACTTTGCACAGGATTGTAGTAAATTTAATTACCTTTTGAATTATATTTTTCACAAAATGCACACGGGTTTATGATTGGGAGAAATTTCCCAATTATCTTACATTGATAATGAAAAAAACATTTATCTGGAGCTTCCTATCAGTTTTGTTCTTTGTTCTGGGAACTGTACCTGAATTACCTTTGCACAGGATTGTAGTAAATTTAATTAAATTTCGAATGATATAGCTCAAAAATTGCACACGGGCTTATAATACAGTCAATTTGTGCTTGAAAGAGCCCCTGGCGGGAAAGTTTTAGGGTAGTTTAGATTTCTTCTTTTCTAAATGTTTTTTGGGGTGCTGAATCCGAATATGAGGTTTGCCTACAACATTTCGTGACGCATCATTGAAAAAAATTCAAAAACATGTAAAAAATCATGAGTTTTGGCAGTTTTTTGTTTTTAACTCGAAAACTATCAACTTTTCATAATAACCTGTTTACTGGTAACAAATATAATATATTTGTTGTATTCACCTTTATTGGTGTTTCTTAGCTACGGCCGTTTCGTGTGCACAGAGACATCATCAGCCTTCGCGCTTGTTATGAACACGGCCTTAGCTAACAAGGATTATTTTAAACAGACCAATAAAGTTAAATTCAATAAATTTATTTATTACAAGAAACGATCTAGATTTATTTGATGTGTAGAGAAGCAGGGAATCAACGAAAGTAAAACTTACTTGTAATTATGTACAGTAGAGTCCTGCTATTCCAAACTAATTGATCGGCTCGGAGGAAAGCGAGAAATAGAGGAGGTGAACGCTCAAACTGAACTCATATCGCACGTAGATGTGGCAAATGCTCTTGACCTCGCTCTATTAAAAGATCGAGAAAAACTTCCAGATAACAAAAATGAAGAAGAAAAATTGATGAAGGCAGGTGGCAACAACACTACTAGTGCCTAGCTGTTGTATCTAATCTTTCCTTCTTTCTGAAGGACCCGGTATCCTTTTCACCAGTGCTTGTTGCCACAGCTTCCTTAGCGCAGAGCGGATGGAAAATGTGAAGGAAACAAAACCAGCTTTCATTTCAATTTGATGTCGGTCGTTTTCATCAAGCTTAGGCTTTATGTATGTCTCTATTCAACTTATTTGTACAACAATAAATGTACGTTTTTTCACTATCGTCTTTTTAATTTCTCCTGTTTTAATGTTTTAAAAAATCGGTAATTTTCTGAACTCTGTTCGGAATAGGCGGATTTTCTGAATAGCGGGACTCTACTATATTATGTTGTATATGTAGTCTTTGCAAATCAGTTTATGAGACATGCTTTTTATTAGACTTGTTCAAATTAATAAAAAGATTATATGTGGATTATTCTTTGCTTAATACTCAATTCACTATTCAATTCCAATTAAAACACTTTCTGTTCAATCTATTTTACTTTCAAGTCAAAAACTAACACTTAACCCTGGAACTGGCAGAGGGTCATATATATAACCCTCTCTCAGGCGCAGAACACAACAATTTCGAACATTAGCGAAAATTTGCATATATTTGCATAATCAATAATTTAACCCACTTAGAATCATCCAATCGTAATAAAACTGGCACAATTGGAAAGGAAATGAATTAAACTTTAATTTTTGTATTTACAACTTTTTCATAAAACGTATTTTTACATGCGTAATCATCGTTTTAAAATATGCACATCGGTCTACAGCTATTTCCGTGCGCGAATACAATTGTACTGTTATTTCCCACTTCTTCAACGTTCAAGACTATCTACACAAATATTTCTTTGGCTATTATAAAGATACCGTTGGATTCATCAAGATTTTATCTTTCTGTTGGTGCCTTCTAATCAGATGTCACTATAAAAATAGTATTTTTCCAAGAATTACTGTAAACCCTTGCGATTGGACAGTTTTTCAACCAATGAAACAGCTTATTTGTCAAGTGATTTTATGCCTACCATATCAAATGTTTTGACAGATTTCTTTACACCATTTTGTACAGCAAAGTCTGAATTTTGTAACGGTGGGAATTAATCCAGAAATAACCGGTTTTTCGTCTGTCTAGACGACAATTGAAATGTACATAATTATTACGTTCTAGTGAGAAAGTCTAGCGCGTGGGTTCCCACGGTATTCAAATGTCCCGTTCTATACGCAGTGTGTAGACTGGCGACTTTTCATTAGATTGATGTCATTTTGTTATTCAAATAAATATAACTCAAACACTTTTGTGAACTAAGGAAAGACAAGTATACCATTCTTTTCTTTGATTTATCCTCTACACTTTGTTATAATAATATTTCATTTTTGGGCAAAGCATATATTAGTAAATGACGTTACAATCTAGGCCTAGGTTTGTTACCAGTCGTGTACTTGGAACATAAAAACTGTTTTCTTCAAAATAAAAAATTTGAGTTTCTTGAGCTAATAACTTTTACAATTTCAAAAGAAACTAATTTTTAGTGGCATATTTGAAGTCTTTGGAGTTTCTGCTACAAAAAAGACGTTGAACATTTTTGGATTGGGGTCCATTTACTATTTTTGGCGAATTTTTAAAAATATGCTTGCAAAACGCTAAAAACGGGCTGGCCAATTTTAGCTTTAACATGACCGGGTTAACCTCAAAAAACTAACCTTGTTTACTTTTGAAAAATCCATCAATCTTCCACATATAATTCCATCTATGCGTTATGACGTGTCATCTGTGATTATATTGCCAATCCCGCCAACCTACCTCATGGTGCAAAGTTTATTATAAAATATTGCATCATGCGTGGCAAGCATCTTTTCGCGCAATATAGTCACATATGCGTCATTTCTAATAATTATGCATATCTTAATTTACACAAACATTCTATTCCAATTTGATTTACCGGGGTGTGTTTCGTTGCTGCAAAAGTACTTGCTACAGGGACATTGTGGGTATCAATGAAATTCAAAGCATTGTGACGAATAACTAAGCTTTTTACTTGCTCATCTTCAATAGATCTTTATACAAGAAAAATTTATCAACAACATATGAATTACAAAACATAATCTTACAACTTAGAACATACAATGTGAAATAAAAGAAAATGAGACGCAGTTTTAATTTAAAGTGAAGCTATATGCCAATTTGAAATAAAAGAAAATGAGATGCAATTTGAATTTAGAGTGAAGCTATATGTAAAGAAATTGAATTTAAAATGCAGACTGAAAATTACTAAATACTATGGCCATTAACGTTTGCAAAATTGTTCAAAAGGTTCGATACATACCTAGGCTTTCTTTGATAACTAAGGATACTTGCGTTCACTAAAAGTTCTACGTAGCGTATATTGAAGTCACATGGTCACAAACAGTTAAGTTCCAAATACTCGATAATCACTCGCTGAATCACAACTACGAAGCGTATACAAACGATACGTTGTTAGTAGTTTACATTACTGCACAATTCAACACTCTTTCCAACAAAAAATTCATACTTTGCATTGAATTTACAATTGACACCACGCTAGCTATACTTGTTCATTCGCCATCTTAGCAGAGAAGTCCTCTGAACCAAGACGTACAACGCCTTCTGGAATTATTCGTCGTTTATCATCGCCGCTATCAAGTTTGAGTCTGTATCCTATATCACTATAGACGTTTATTGTTATATTTTTCAATATGTGATATAGTTTTTTTAACAATTATCTCTCTTTAATATGTTATGTGACCTTAACACTATTTTAGACTGTTCTTTCAATACGCACTGTTGTTTTTGTCCATGTTCAAAGTAAGTTATTAAAATTTACTTGCTTTGTGTCTCTGATTTATTTATATGTGTATATATAGTTCATTAAATTTTGATTACTGAATCTTGCGTCTCTTTAGTTACTAGACCATCATTCTTTGTTTAGACGTTATGGGAATGTACTTGTCTCATTGTAATCTTCTATCACACGGACTGTGTATGTCACAGATATAATTTCAGTTTTGTAAATATCATTTGTCTAAGTAAATTGTCAGTGTTGTTTTTCAGCTGACAGCTGTTATATGAAACTAAAATTGGAATCTATAAGAAAAGCTTCAGTACCTACAAGAAAAGTTCAACAACTGGATAGGATAGTACAGAATTTTAAGCCAGTATCTGATCACAAGCATAATGTAAGTCCAGTATTTTTATTTGCAACGGCGGTTGTAGGTACCTAATTTCTCTTAAACTTTTCCAGCAAATCATAAAATATGAATAGGCTACATCTGGACTACTAATACTATGCTGCATGTCTTTTTATAAACTTTTTATCTACATTTTTTGTATTATGTAACATAGTTGTTTCTTATTTATAAGTCAAATTACATATTATTTACAGTTAACATTCAAATTGTTTTATAAAATAAGTCTTTTAACGGGTGTCCGATGGATCTGTTTTGTAAATTAGTTAAGAGAGCCACAGAAATACTTTTCTCTTTACATTTTTAGCAGAATAAGTGTAATTCTGGTGTTTCTTAAATAGGGCATCAATCTCTAGAGTGTGTTTGTTAAATAAAAATAAAGACTTAATATAACTGCAGGAGTACTTTTGTTAAAATTATTAAAACACCTAACCCATGTTCCTTTATTTTAAAGAATTTTTAAGCCTATTTAAAGTTACCAAATGGGGTGATTCTAAAATTTTGGATTTTTAAATAAATTTTTGTATATATCCTTTATTTTATATTCAAGTGAGCCTAGTTTGTGCTGGTAAAATCTTGTTGTTTGTTAAAATAAAGACAACAGTTAATATATAATAATTGTAGGAGCTAAGATACTTTGTTTCTAAACAATTTCCTAATTTATATCTTTTCAAAAACAATTTTAATTTTGGATACGAATAAGATATTGAATTCAAATTGTAAACTCAATTTTATATAAGGTTGTAATGCAGCTTATCTAGGACAAACAGGTCGTAATTCTATAACTAGATTAAGTGAACACAACAGAAGTTGGCAGTTTTACTATAATGATTCTAGTTTTCCCAACCATTTCAAAACACATGACATTTTAGATTTTCAGTTAAATACAGATTTTGAGGTACTACATGTTAATTGTGAGGGTAACATGCGAGAGTAGTTAGATGCGTTAGAAATTAAGAGGTTAAATAATAAGGACTCAAGTTTAGTTTTAAATGGACAAATAGATTTAAGTAACTCGCCATTTCTTTAACCTTTGTCATTGCCCAGTCCCCCCTCCCCCATCCCTAACCTAACGGTATTATGGCCTACCTTCGCCAGGCGGTTGTGTCTTGAATTTGTTGTTTCTTTAGTCTTTAAGTTGCCTTCGAGATTGCCGTAGCTGGCAAAACCTAGCTGGGCACGGATCAATAAAGATTTTGTGAAAGTAAAAAAGTTTATCATTTATTTATATAAGGTGTTACAATTATACGGAAAAATCTGTTTCATATCAGATGCAGTAAAAACTGTCATTAACAGCCCTCTAGCAGAACAAGGATTTAGCCTAGAAACTAAAAACACAAATACTATAATATTGTTAGTTATAAGATGAAGGAACACCACAGAAATCCACTCACTTTCTTTTGTGCATGCGCAGGCTTTTGATTCTGATCTAACCATACTTCGGTAATGTAGTATTGGTTATTGAGAATGAATTGGGACATGTTTTTGTTGTATTTTTCTGCATTTATTTTAAATATTTCAATTATTGAGCTCAATCCTAAATTGTAAATATTACACTGTTTATTTGTATTGTTAAATTAAATAGTGATTAGTACAATATTTGTTTGGTTTTAATTTATTAATGTACAGTACTGTCACTACCTGACAACATTATTTTTATTTTAAAAGGTTAAAATGTGATACAGAAATAAAAATAATGTACCGATTGCGAAATTATGTACTGCCTTATTATTTCGATATTGTATTATGTGCTTGGTATTACACTTTCACATCTGGCTTTTTCATTTTCTAACCCACCCTAGACAGGCCGGATAAGACAGGTTTTAATATATTTTCAAAATGGCAGCTGTTGTAGTCAAAAAACATAAGTTCTTGGTAGTTGTTTAAACTCGCATAAAAACTAATTTTGTTTAGATTTTTGTTTGTCGTTGGTTTGCTTGTCACATGATATTTACATCTCTTTTTAAAATGTTCATTTTAGATTGAATATGAAGAAAGGAAAAAATCTGAAGGCAAGAAGGCTCGTGATGACAAGGATGTGGTTCTGGAAATGTTGTTTGCAGCTTTTGAGAAACATCAGTACTACAATATTAAAGATCTTGTAAAGAAAACCAGGCAGCCTGTAGTAAGTCTACATTAACTTCTACCTACAATTATTATGACTTTTGTTTTGACCTTTTTAACACTATTAACAGTCACTTCTAAAGTAAGATAAGCAATAGATACCAGATTAAGAAAACAACAGTGGTTATGGCCAATAAATCTTCGATAATTTGTAATATAGAGTGTAAAAAAGTCATGGTCAGTCACACTCGTTTGCAGCAACGCTTAATTGATAAAGTCTGTTCTTTTGGACAATGCCGGTAAACTCTCTTGATGTTTAGCATTGATTGGTCATTTTATCCTTTTGTATTATTGTTGTATTCGACTAAACTATTGCATTCTCATAGATGTTAGTCTATTATTTGTCTGAGGAAAATTAGGCAAATTTTTTCAGACATTGTACCTGACTCACCCAGGATGGGACAGACATCCTGATATAAAAACGTCCTTCAAGAAGGCTCTTTCCAAATGGCTATAGCAGTCATGAAGAAGTGTCACCGCATTCAAATTCTACTTAGTTTTTTATAGTTAGATAAAGACATCAACTCTCCATCCCACCTTAAATCAGCTTGCTTTACTGATTTTTATAAAAGTATGCCTCTAGTTCACAGGATCTTATGGATGAAACAAACTTATGTTTCAGTTTTCCTTTCATTTTTACATTAGAGATGTCATATTATTCCGTGATATTTCTCCTTCCTAGTATTCCTGTCATAGGACGCAGAGTGTATCCCTGGCTTCTCCCAGCCTAACCACTTACACCATTTAAGTTGGGGGTTCTCTCTCTACCTGCCTTTCTATCAGATATACTGGCCAAGACAAGTACCTCACTTATCGACACAGTTCATATAGATGTTAATATTGTAAGGTACTTTACTGCCTCTCATAGACTGTTTTAACTGTGTAAGCTTCCTGCTAACGCCTTACCTTTGTTTAGCTTCACAATTAATTATAAAAATACCAATCTCAACTTACTTTTCAAGGTGTGGTTCTTCTTACAAATTTTAAAATTCTCTAAAATTGATTAATAATCTCGGGGTCTTAGTAGTTCAACATAAGCTAAAAAATTACTGTTATGTGAGATACAGAAAGGACGGCTTCATAAACATGTGATGCAATTAATAGTGGAAGTTTTCCTTATACTCCAATTATTTATTAAACTTAAACATTTAAATAAAACAGAAAAACTTGTTTATAAAATGAATACAAATATAAGAAAAACTGCAATAAAGTAAAATAATATTTAGTCCTTTAAAGATTCTAATGAACAAGTAATAGATTTCAACATGTTGCTTAAAGTCACTATCTTAGATACCGGTGTTGTCACTCACCTCAGTCTAAGTTCGAAGATTTTCTGTCAAAAACACTTATTAATAATGTTGTTTGTCCATTCCGCACACTTCAGCGATATCGTGGTATCTTTTTTACTCTGCATCGGACATACATCCACTCTCTTTGAAACCCAAGCATAGGAGAAGGATGAAGTAAATGCCCGCAAACTCTGAAAACTGTGTGCCCAAGCAACTCAATAAGGCTGCCATCATCGGTCCTTTTTCGACCAAGCTCTCTGATTTGCTGTTGCCTTTGGAATTTCTTTAATATACTGAGCTGTTCTGACATACCTGCGCAATCCCTACACACTCAAGTTATCTTTTTAAAATTTGTTTCTTGTTCTATATCACTTTTAAAATGTTGTTAACAGCATTTTATCACTTCTACAAAATTCCCAAACCTAACAATTATTATTTATTCTTATCTAAATTTTCTTTTTAGGATTTTAAAATAGTTTCCACCCTTTCTTATTTCTGGCATTAAATTCGAATGTGACAGCTCTTAAATCATTTTATTGTTTTCTATATACTTTTATTTATTGAATTCTAATTTACGTAGGTTACAATATATTCAATATGAAGCTCTGTGTAACTATTTTTTTTTTTTAATGTTTTCAGGTTTATTTAAAAGAAATACTGAAAGAAGTTTGTAATTACAATTTGAAAAATCCTCACAAAAGTATGTGGGAGCTGAAACCAGAATATAGACATTACAAAGAATCAGAACAAGCGAGTACTTCAACTGGCGGAGGAGATTGATAGACAAACCTATTGCTTTAAACTGGATGACTGATTCTTCCAGTTGGAGTGGCGGAACTAAACAAGTTTATCGGGTGAAGAGTTCTGGTCCGTACGAATTACTGGGATTTACGCTTAAGAACTATTACACAATTTTAAATAATAATTATATTTTATAATTAAAGGTAATATTTATAAAACCTTATTTACATATAACAATTGTATAAACCGCCAAATTGTTAATATTTCCTACGCAACGTTTATTATTTTATATTGACAATGTATTTTACATTTAATGATGTTAAATAAAAAGATATGATTTGCAAGGGTTGTTTTTTTTTTATTAAGGTTCATTTATACAGAAATCAGAAAAAACTAAATATTTGTTTAAAGAGAGCCAATCAATAAATCAATTGTGTTTAGGCTTAAGCCGGTTCTACACGATGCTACAAACGCTTGCTCCAATGTTGGACCGAACGTTTAAGACAAGTAAGTTTGACAAATGGTACAGCAAATGTTCCTGCTACACGTTGAATCGAATATTTGTTCCAATACTAAAGAAAACAGTTTGGTACAAACGTTTGTCCAGTTGCAAAAAAGGACGAGGATGATATATAATAATAATATATCTTTAAATTGTACACAGTTAACAAGCTAAAAATCCCTACGGTATGCCTAAATAAAATTTGTTTTTAAATTATATTTTTTAAATGTATAGTATCTAGTTAATCTGCCTATGATTTTTCACGGAAACTTACTAGTATGAAATATAAATTGTAGCCTACTTAGGCTAGCTGTGAAAATTTAAATGAATATTATTACTGATTAAAAACTAAACGCTAAGATAAATCTATTCAAGACTTTAGTGTGAATGGAGAGTAAAGTCATATCAACGATTCGTGTACCCGTTGAGTCGAACCAACGAACATTTTCCTTCAAATATTGGAGGCATCTCTTTGACTCTGTGCAAGAATACTGACATTGGCCGGAACATGGTCAAATGCGAACGTTAGACGCACGCCATTAAACGCTCGTAGGTTTGAACAGCGGCCACACTATATGACGAACCATCAAACGTCCAATGTTGGAAGGTGTTCGTAACATCGTGTAGAACCAGCTTTATCGACAGATCAAATTAATCAGATAAAATAAAATATAATCTGATACAAGTTCTGGGAATGTCTGAACCTTTTAATTTCTCAAATCCTCCTAACTACCTGCCGTCCTCCCTCATTGTAATTTGGATCCTTTAACGCATCATTGGTACTATCTACATTCTATTTCTTTCAAAATAGATCAAATATTTCTTCAGCACTAAAACCCTTTTCTTATATAACCGTCATGTTTTTAATTATCAGAATGAAGCCCATTTAATTAGACAATGGTGACTGAATTTGGACTTCAGGTAAACTTGTCTCCTGTGATTGTATCAGTGCAAATCGTCCAACTTAAGATATGAGATTCTTCATACGTTTCTGTATTGTTCAAATATTAATCATATATAACAATTATTTGTAAAATTTCTAAGTGAGAAGCCTGTGAGGATAGACAGTAATATTCACAGTTTTATTTTTTCAGACTTCCATAAAGCACTTGATTTCCGAAGAATTGCTTCATTTCATTTATTTATAGCAAAAACACCTTAAGATGCATAGCTATGTTGTTACAACTTAGTCCACACTGAATTCAATAAATAGTATATACAAATAAAAGGAAAAATTATTATCAATACACAATTATTACAACAAAGTGTCATTAAAATAAATAATAATATAAAGGTCAATTGCAAATAATAAAAATTGACATAAACCTAACAATATCAGATGTAACAAATAACAACTAAACGTACAATAATAAAAGTAGTACAAATTAACAAGACAATGAAATATACATAAAATGAAATAACGTAAGATATATATGAATAACTAACAAAACATGCATTATGAATATAAAATGAACTAGTGGACATGGCAATGCTTCGCTATTGCTTAATTTACCTAACCTAAAATTATATTCAGTTTTTGATCCAAATCAGTTGTTGATCTAAATCAGCTGTTGATCAAAATCAGCTGTTTTAAGCTTTTCATACGAACAGCTGTTTTTTGTGCCCCTGATAAAATCAAAAGAAATCTTTCTTCTTCTTCCTTAAGATTGACCTTCCATAAGATTAACATGGCAACTTTGAGGGCCACTGGGGCGAAGCCCTTAACATACATTGAGCTCATTTTAAGGGAAGCACAACTTCAGAGTGAGCTCTGTAAAATGACACCAAAAACATCAAAATCGGTTAAAAACTCTAGGAGGAGTTCTACTCACAAAATAACCCCTAGCAAATTAATTATGTATATAGATTATCTTACTTACAATTCTTAAATTATTTTACCGACTATAAAACCGATTACTAAACGATCAACTGAACTTTGATTCGAACACCCTATATGTCGC
>JAGFPH010002617.1:152555-163878 GCA_018207615.1 Philaenus spumarius | reverse complement strand
GTAAATATCTTGAAATGTGTCAAAAGCCTTGAAAAAAGTTTTACATAAGAGTTTCACTGACTGAAACTAAAAGATATTGTACTTTATTATAAAACTATTTTCTTTTCCTATGTCTATGTTTTACAAATGAAATGGGCAAAATAAAAATGTTGCAGTTAGTTACAGCCAGCCCTCACCAACAATGCCTTAATTATTGTAGCTTTAAGAGATGTAATGTTTAGTTGCTCATCTCTATCATAAGACTGTTATAATAATTGACAGAATTATTTTCAAAGCTGTTCAATATTACCTGATAATGACAATGATTGCTTGTAATATGCAAACCCTTTCTAGTCCAATACACGTAAGCACAGGCATTTAATTCATGAGAGTCTATATTTAATTTCACGTATAACAAGCAGTCCACAATATAAAATGATGGCAAGTCAAAATACCTAGCATCTCTAATAAATAAAGGCTTACAACAACCTTTCCGCCCTTTTCCCAAAAAATATAAAAACAGATGCTGAAAGAGGTGATAATAACTCGGTGCTAGCTATATGGTGGATGATTGAAAACCTGAATTACAAGCAGTATTATCTTTGCAGACCTTTTTCTTTCGTTATTAAACAATATAACCCACTTTACTGTTAGTCATTGCTTTGGGACCATACACTTCAGATATCTGGTGATAAATGTATTGCAAATGTAGTACAATAATTTCAATAATGCTGTGAGTCGATCAGTTAAGTTGAGAAAATATCGGGGAAATTAATTACCAAAATTCTGTAGAAACACTGTGTGCGCTAGTTTGTCTTACATTAAGTGCTGCAGGTTCCATATAATAAATTTAACAATGATTTATTTGATGTTTTAGAAACAAGGGTAGATTATTTTCTCTCTCAGACCATGCAACTCTGAGCCCTATTCTACAAAACTACATCACTAGTAATTTATAAATCACAAGTAGTAATATAGCATTCTACAAAACAGCTGGCTTCTCTTGTATCTTTTACTAATATTTTTTTAAGTTGCCATGATATTTCTTTGTTGTTGTGGGTTGTCTTTAGTAAAATGGCTTCAAAAGAGGTTATTGTTACAACATGTTAGGAGAAAATGTATTTTTTCGGTAGTTTCAAAGATAAACTGACCAAAGCCGATTAAGTCAGGGCTTAGGAAGAATAATCGAATATCAAATATTCTCGGGCGTGATTAATAATGATACTAATGTTACTACTAAATAAGTTTTCAGCATCAAACTTACAAGTGTTAAACAGTACATTTTGGATGATCCTCATGGATGAGCAATGAACGAAATAGAACATGTTCTCCTTTTTGATCACTCTAGATAGTCCAGTCGATCCGGATGCAAAAGGTTGGGTAGTTCTGATTTTTTGTATGTGTAGAGGCACTATTAAAAAATTAAGTTTTTACCTAGTTTTTTTAAAATCATTCAGTCCTTTTTTTAAGAACAGTAAATTTTCCTGATTTAAAACAAATCATTTTCCTGGGGATAGTACTTTTTGAGTTACAGGCATTCAAATTTCAGTAATGGTGGTAGGTTCCATTTCTGTGTGCCGTCCTTTGTTCTTTATATTACGCGAAGCTTTTATGAAGGCCAGTTCATTCTCATTCCCACCTTGAATTTTAGTTTGTTATTCATATATGCATTGCCGGATTTAGCATGGGGCAAAGTGGGCCCGTGCCCATAGCGGCAAATATTTAGGAGCGGCAAAACTGGAATTTGGGAAATAATTTTACAGTACTGTACTATGTTTTAGAACAAAACTAAAACTCCATTCCTGTTTTAAAACAGCATGCGTATGAGCGTCTGACAAGATGTAGTCATGTATGAGCTAATGTCAAGTTATTCGTTTAACTCAAACTAAATGTGCGCCTGTACACTGACGTGTTTGTGAGTGTATGTGAGAGATAGTTCGTGCCTTCGGCTAACACCGAGAAAGGCGAGAAATCACAGTTGTCTGTTTTGTCATTCGTTCAGTTCAGTCTTATTGTTGTTTACTTTTTACTATCACCATTTTTTTCACTGTTCTTGTGCTGCAGCACAACTCTTGCGATTCATTCAGTGTAAAACTGATTTACCGTACTTTTGTTTTTAAAGTTTTAAACGTAGTAGCCTATAGCAGTGTAGTGTGTTTTAAAGAAAAGTGTTTTCAAACTCAACATGGATGGACGTAATTGTTTAAACTGTATAACGTATAATAAACTTGAAATACGTGATTTGAAATTGATGCATCTTTTATTATTTTGCAAAACCACTTCTGAATTTCACCTTGTAAAAATTAAGTAATAAAGTAATTAAATTTGTAAAAGTAAAATTGGATTTAGCTCCCTCACCTCCTGTTGGTGTAATCATGCAGAAATATTAATAACAATTGAGTATAATATTTCTCTAAAGATGAAACATTTATTTATACGATTGATAGTGACGACCGAAGGTACTTGGTAGAATTCCATTATAATTAAAGGACAAACACAATTTTTTTTGTAAGTTCTACAATTTTTTATTGAGTCTTGCCGACCAAGGTGTTTTAAACACCTTGTTTGTTAAACACACTCTTGTTTGAGTCTGTTCTATGTTTTAAACACGTTTGTTTTCTAATATTCTTCAGTCTGTAAAACTGCCTCGTCAATGCCGTCACGGGCGAAACCTTGGTCGGCAAGACTCAATAAAAAATTGTAGAACTTACAAAAAAAAATTGTGTTTGTCCTTTAATTAAACATTTATTTGTTTGTAATTTGTAATTCAAACTACATTTTATATTACAACCGGAAACGTTGAGGCACTGGTTCGTTGATTCCGTTTTACGTGTTTTTATAACTTGTGTTGTTTTCATTCAATTGATAGCAAGGCAGCTCAAACTCCTCGAAAGTTCTTGTCTGAATTGATTGAACTATATCGGAGTTTTACCTGCTTGTGGCTCATTAAGAGCAAACAATACTCCTACAGGAATAAAAAAAACCATGCACACATAGCGCTTGTTCAAAAATACAAGGAGTTTGATCTGTTGGCAGACAGAAACACTGTTGTTAAAAAAATTAATGCATTGCGTACGGTTTATAAGAAAAAACTATCAAAAGTTAAATATTCGTCAATGAAGATTGGACAAGAAATCGTTGCATGTAAACAGTACTCACACTTTCGATTTATTGTAACGATAAATTTGTACGATTTATCGTAGCGTGTAAACCAGGCTTAAAGCTCAATGGTGCTCGACCGGGATATTTTGACAATGATATAGAGATACCTTTGGATTCGTTAAGATTTTAACTTTCTAAAACTGCCATCCAATCAAACGTCACTTGCATAGTTCCAAAGATATGGAATTGTCTGTAAACCTTAGCAAATGGACAAATTTCAACCAATAAAACCGTACATTTTGAGTTCGAGATATCTCTTATAATTTGAATTATTTCAATAGACTTTTTTATATCTATTTATAGACCAAAGTTCAATCTTTCATTTGGTGTAAAGCAAACTATATTTACTCTAACGGTTTTGTTCGTACAGTTCTGAGAAATACCGACAAATGGGAAATTCAAAACTCGACTAGCACTTCCAAAGGGTTTTCACACAGAACGTCGTTTTTTATGTGTCCGTGAGAAGTTCAATTCGTTTGATATAATTTTCTGATTATTTTGAGATTCAAGTAAAACCAAGTCAAATACTTTTATGAAATAATAATTTACAAGTATACAGTTCAATTCTTTGATTTATTCTCTACACTTTCTTATAATAATGTTTCATATTTGGGCAAGGAATATATTCCTAAATTACTATTGATACTAGGCCTAGTTTTGTTGGGAGTCTTGGAACTGGTTTTTTCAAAATAAGAAATTTGAAATTGATAAATATTTTTATACAGTTGTATTCAGGACTAAATTACGAAATTTTTTACATTTACGAAAAAATACAAAAGATGTTTACTACTTTTTATGTAGGTCTAAAGTTGGACTTTTTCCTTTCGTTACTAAACATTTTTATTTCTTGAGCTAATAACTTTGTAAATTTTACATCAATCATTTTTTTTACTGGCATATATAAATTCTTTGAACCTTTCTCTACAAAAAAAGCTATTGAACAGTTTTGGATTAGTTTATTAAGCATATTTAAACTATATTTGGCGAATTTTTGAAAATATGCCTGCACAACCACCGACTTCAGAAAAACGATAGCGTTAACACTTCTAGTGTTAATTGTGGGTAGGGCGGCAATTTTGGGGGGCCCATAGGCGCAAAATATGTAGATCCAGCCCTGCATATATGTAGTATAATACGTTACTATATATGTGTACTATAAGTGTATGTATAAGTACAACTAAATAATATTTAGTATTGACTTTTGTAAAGGCAGTGTTTTTATCAATAGATTCATCAGGTTGTTACAAAAAAAATCATTATTCGTTCAGTTTTAGTTTAACCATTAATACACTACACAGTATAACCAAATTTTCCTTTGAGTGTTTTACAATCATATAATTTATACCCTAACTACTTAATAAGAATGTTAATGATTCTTTTGCGTTGATATGTCGTTTAATTTAGTATGTTTATAATTATTTTTGACCAAGAATAATTATACTGTCAGAATTTTATTTTAAATAACATTATTTAATCTCAGTTAATTTGAAAACATAATATTAATTTCTTTTAATACGTTAGTTATTTTATTAACTACTTTTTTAATTTTTAAATACATTTAAATGGAATTCTGTAATAAGATACAAACAGTTACGAATTGAACAGTACAATATTCAAAATGGATGTTTTTAAATACGAATTAAATTTTATTTTTATTGTAAAACCTTTTGGGGTTGCAATTATTATGTGTTTAAGTCAAGTTGCCTCAAGTGTACGTTTACTATAGCTGTTTCATCGTGTGGTGTTGCATAGTACATTTTTAAGTGACTGTAACATGTTTGGTTCCTCAATCACCTTGCAACGATAAGCGTTGCAAAAAAAAAAATAAATAATAATAATAATAAATGTAAATGTTGATAAATTATACTGTGTTAAAAAAAATGGGGTTCGGTAAAAAGTTCAAAAATTAAAAAAAAATATATGTTTTAAATCAAAATAAAAACGTTATATGTGGATTATCCAATAACTATTAATATCTCTTCATCACCTCCTTTACTTATTCACCTTAAAAACAAAAATCGTTGCTCATGTAATACTTAAAATCACTTATGTACCTCCTAGGCCTATTGCCTTTCTTCAATAATAATAAATCATCACCCACCTAAACTCTCCATAACATCTTTCTCCCAACTTCAACGTAGAACAATATTATATTTTTCACCTTACTTCAACTCACCTTACTCTCAAAACCTTAAAAATCACCTTCACTTGACTCCCATAATCTTAATAAAAAAATAATAATCATGATAATTTGCGACAATCCACATATAACCTCACTTATGCTCTGTTTGCATTTATTTACTTGTAATTACTAATCACTGAAAAATACTTGTTAATTAATTCTATTTTCTTAGGGGTGGGAACCTGGCTATCAAAGTAATGGCTAAACGGACATTCGTGGCTATATAAAGAAATTCAAGGCATTGCGGCAAGACAACAATTATTTACTCAAACATGATCAAAAATGGATATTTACAGCAATTAAGAAACATAAACATAGTGATACATATGTACAAACAAGTCAAGAAATTATTTACAATTATACAAAGTTTCCTGAACCATACCTTAAGTAATGACGCAATAGAAGTTAAATGAAGTTAGTTTTTTAATAAATTGAAAAATTTTAATACCTGCAGACTAAAAATATGTCCAATGGCCATTTCTACTTACAGTTTCACTTGTTTTATTCGTCGCACTGTTCTTTACCTAGGATTTTTGTCGTAAATTCAATTCACTTCTGAAGCTTACCCCACGCTAGTCCCGCCAAAGCACATCGAAAAATTATCAGTCGAGAAACAGCCTATTTACATGATCAGTTCTAATTTTTTCAATCACGCCACCTCCAAAGTACATCTACTTCACATTGAGACCAAACTTGTCACTACTTTACAAAGAAAATTACATTTTTCTTGCGATAACACACGCCGGCTTCATGCAACATACATGAACTATATCGCCATCTTGATAGAAGTCCCTGCTTGCAGTACGTTCTACTTCGTCCCAGTCTTACCAGTACGTTCTATTACGTTCCGTATCTTTTGATATCTGTGTTCTTTCACATACACAGATTGATCCTCTCTCTCTTTTCCAATTGCTTCCATGATCACTGTACATACTATCATATTAAGTTCTCGATACATATTAAATTGTGCTATGTACTGTTATTATATTCTTTTTTATTTATTCATTTATCGAACTGTTTATAATTTCAAATACCGCTTCATATTGTTCGCTTATAACGCACCACTCGTTGAAATAAAGTTTCTGTACAATTTCACCTTTTACACACGCTCATATTTTAATATGTTTTTTAAGTCTGCTTTTATATTACCTACTTTTACAGTCTGCTTTTATGTTTTATTATTTGTTTATTAAAGAAAAAATGATTCTACTGTAATTATTTTGCGTCATTAAGAAATATAGTTATATGTAAAAATTAAAATGATTAATATTATTTAGTATTGCGTCATTATTCATTTAGACCAAACCTCTGTATCTTGAGTCATTATAGGAAACAGCTGATTCATTTCTTATTTTATTATTTTCTCTGTGACATGGACGTTAGTGTTACAGATACCCCTGTTCATGAAAGAAATTCAAGGAATCTGCTTTCATGAACACCAAAAACACCACAGTCCATGTAACAGAGAAGGAAAAAAAAATTTTCTTCTTTTTTTTCTTTTTTAAAATTTCAAAGAAATTTGGTCTTTACATTATTCAAAAATTTCCAATTTACAAATTATACTTAAATTTCAATCATTATTCTTATTCCAAAATACTTCATCTATCAATGTTTATCTTTCACTTAATTATTAGTTGCCACAAAAAATTCAAAAATTCAAAAACTCAAAAAATCAAAAATTCAAAAAACTCAAAAACCAACTCAAAACAATCAAACATTAAAATCAAATATCACAATTAAACAACATTAAAAATCAGTTACACATAAAAATCAAGTTTCACAATTAAGTATTACAATCAACATTACTAAAAAAAAATCAAGTTTACATATCATTATTCATTATCAAGATTATCAATCAAATTATACATCATTGTAATCATTCAAGTATTAGAGTTTTTTATTGTCCATCTCTCAACATATTATCAGGCTCAATATTTCCTGCAAATTAACATTATACATCAATTGCAAATCAAAGTTCACTCTTTAATCAAATTCTACACATTATAAATTACTTTGGCAACAAATAAAATTCACTTATTTTCATCTTTTAACCTGTGGCAACTCTACACTCAATCATTCTTAGTTAACACATTTTAATTAATCATTCACACCACAAATCAAATTCTTCACAATATTTAAATTTACATTTACATACATTTATACCAATTTAACACATCACCTACATATCAAATTGTGAATAAGACCTTTAAAAATGGCAATGACCCCCCTCTCAGACAACGTATATGGATAATTCCATGAGAGTGCAACTACCTGACAAAAATAGAAAGAAGAAAAGAAAATAAAATATTCAACAACGTATGTATATGTACATAAAAACAAGTTTGTGATGGTGTGCGTCAGCAAACACCATCCTTATAACTATGGAGAAACATCAATATAAATATAAAATTGAAATTTGAAAAAATATTTACTATGTTTAATTTCTATCAGACATACCTGTCTCCCATCATTCACTCCTTAATTGACCCCCATTAAACTCCCAAACATGTCGTTGAAGGTCACAGCATTGCTATACCTTGTCTGTATCCAATGTATAACCCCCTACAACATTTTATTAAAATGAATTTAAAAATAGTGAAAACAAATCTAAAATCTTTAGTTTGCCACTCCCCATCGAACCTTCACACTCGTCCCATTCGCACTACAAGTTATTATACATTTCAAGTTTATATTTTTCAAAAATTATTTAAACTAAAGGAACAAAAAACAAAAAACTATATACATGAGAATCAAGACACCAATCAGGTAGGTAACTTTTTCTTTTTTCTTGTAGGCCTCTTAATTACAAGTAGGCCTAGCCTATGCTTTATTAATTTCGCTATCTTTTCTTTTCTGACACTGTTTAGTTTGTAAATTTTACTTTTATGTTCCATTTTTTGTTTTTTGTTTGTCTTCAAACCTTTCTTTATAATTTCAAAATATTTACCTACAAAATCACAACCCTGTTTAAAATTTATTTTCCAAAATTTACGATTCCAAGTGTTGATAGACCCATTTTTATTTACATTTACTTTCTTTAAACCCAAACTCATATCCTCATTAAAATCTTTAACCATTTCAAAACCATTACCATTAACATCTCCATTTACTTTTTTAATTTCAAATTCTACAGTACTAGGCCTACTCTCCACAATGTTATTTCTCAAAACATAATCGTCGCATGATTTTTCAACAACTACTTCATTTACATTACTTACTTCATTCATACAATCTGTTAAATTAGGCTTAACAAACTCATCAACTTCAAAGTCACAAACCTCAGTCACACCATCTTTCACCTTTACAACATCTATCTTACTGTTCACATTTTCATTCATTTTAGTTAGGCCATTTTCAACCTTGCCGTCAATTTCAAGACATTTATCTTCCACTACTTTTACTTTATCAGTCAAGCTCTCATTTATGTGTACTAACTTATCTTCAAAAGATCTGGAATAATTATTGATTCTGTTATTATCAATTGGCTCTATTTTTACATTATTTATGCTATTAACAAGTTCACTAAATTTTAGGTCACTCTTCGTTCTTAAATCTCTACACTCCTTACGCATTATTTCCATTTCATTTTGCAACTTCATACTTAAATCGTTATAACTAGCTTCAGATTTTACACTTAAATTTTTTATTTCAGTTTTTAAACTATCATTGTTTGCTTTATTTTCTACTTTATTCTCTTCCAATTTAACACTTAAATTTTCAACTTTGCTGTTTAGATTATTGTTAAAACTTTCAAACTTTGAATTCAAGAACTGCATTATTACATCAAACTTATATCCCACACTTTTGTCATCTGACCTAACCTCTTTTAAACTTTCACTAGGCCTATCCTTAATTGTCTCTTTCATTTCTAACTCCTCCACCCTACCTTGTGCACTCTCATTTACGGACTGATCCAATTCTAAACCTGAATCATTCAGGCCTAACTCCTCTACCCTGTTTGCCATATTTTAAAATTTATTTCAACAATTTGAAATTGAGTTGTCTGCCACAACGCCTCAAAAATCTCCAAAAACGCCACGACATCCATTCCGCCTTCATTCAATACTGGGATCGGCAAACGAGAAGAACCCTGGCCTAGAACTGAGTTACGTCCTGTTTTGATATCTGCGCATGCGCTGTAGATATAATCCTAACCTACAAACATTAGGCCTACTCCCCGGGTGTTCTGACAGAGTTCTGCCAAGTGTACGGATCCCGTGTCTATTAAAGTAGGCAAAGGAAAATTAAGAAGTGTGTACAAAATATATTTAGTATCTGTTTCTGCAAAGTAATTTTGTGTAAATCTGACGTTTTGTGACAGAAAATGTTTTAGGGAATGGCTATAGCGTTTTGACCTGCCTTGAGCCAGGGTTCTTCTCGTGTGCCGATCCCAGTAGCCCCCGAGTTGGACGCCATTTTGCAACGATAAGCGTTGCAAAAAAAAAAAAAAATAATAATAATAATAAATGTAAATGTTGATAAATTATACTGTGTTAAAAAAAATGGGGTTCGGTAAAAAGTTCAAAAATTAAAAAAAAATATATGTTTTAAATCAAAATAAAAACGTTATATGAGCCTATGAAAGGAAAAGTGGCTTAAGTCATTTTTTTTTCTATTTTGAGCTAAATACTGTTTCAGATTCCTTAACCTTCATTCTGTTTCTAGGAAAAGTGAACCAAGTCAAAACATTAATATTTCTTAAAATATAGATGGCTGTGATAAAAGCAAGAAATGAAACAGCTGATTCCTCTCAGGCAATAATGGCTTAAGTCAGACTTACTTCACTTTTCCTTCAACTAATGTCAGCTTTTGTAGGTGTGTTGAATGAGTGAATGTTAATATTTTGATAATTTTTAAAGTTGTATTTATATAAGCAGAGCTTGATTTTATTCCAATGGAAGAAATAAGTGAATCTGATATCATGCTATCATTGTTAGATGACTCTGGCTCTGAATATGTGCCTACAGAAGATGAAAATCTAGGTAAGTTGAAAGTCTAACATTTGTATTTATAACCTAAAAAAATTTACTTTTAGATTGTTGTTAAACCTTTGGCTTTGGCCTTTTTGGAAAATATTAATCTTGAGATTTCTAACCTATAAATTATTCAGAATAACTTATCTTACATGTGAAAATTGAGTACTAAACAGACCATCTCAACAATTTTAACATTAGGAGGCTTTTACATTCTAAGTGACAAAATCTACTGCTGGTAATTAGGTCAAGTTTGTGCAGATTTGTACTTTTGTATCCGCCTATTATCAACATGGGTAGGCCTGGAATGCCTATATTTTTACATCCAAGTTAAATTTGAGTATTTACTACCAACTAGGCCTATCGCAATAAATATGACAAAGCAGGCTTTTGAATTTCAAATGACATTATTATTTTTTAGAGTGCAGTAAGATAAGCATATACCAGAAAACTATTGAGTAACGAAACATTGAGATATTGCGCTGTAGCGTTATATCTAATAATAATAGGCTAATGTTGCTGAGCTATTATCGACAGTTTTGTTGAATGCTTACTATTCTGTACCCAATATTAATTTATGCCTAAAGTTTTT
This sequence comes from Philaenus spumarius, assembly GCA_018207615.1. Classification (NCBI taxonomy): domain Eukaryota; kingdom Metazoa; phylum Arthropoda; class Insecta; order Hemiptera; family Aphrophoridae; genus Philaenus; species Philaenus spumarius. The sequence goes on along the minus strand of JAGFPH010002617.1, from coordinate 152,990 downwards.
TTCTTTTTCACTGTTTGCTTAATTGTTTGTTATTTTTTCAGATCCAGATGATCCTGGTAATGCATCTGAAGGGATACAAAGGAACCATAGTGCTGATGTGACTTCAGACGATGAACCGGAACCTTTGAATGCCAATCAAAATAAATCTCGCAAACGTAAGAGAAATATAAACAAGAAAACACTACGTAAATTGAACCGGAACTCAGGTAAAGAATACCTTACTTCTAAAGGAAAAAAAGTTGAAAAGAAAACATTTTCAAACATACCTTGCAAATGCAAATTAAAATGCAGTGATGCAATTACTGAAGAACAAAGAAAAGGTATGTTTGAAAGATTTTATTCCATGGGAAGTTTTCAAGCTCAAAACGCTTATCTTACTGGTTTATGCCAGCGATCTACTCCAAAAGTACACAGACTTCGAGACGGCAGTCGAGG
>JAGFPH010002617.1:91795-122762 GCA_018207615.1 Philaenus spumarius | reverse complement strand
TGAATTTGAACTACGAAACCGAACAAGGAACACGGAAACAAGGAACAAAGTACGCGAAAAGAGGAAACACAAAAAGGATGATAATTATTTTTAAAATGTAAACTCAGCTGTTTGATTTTAGTTGTTGTGGGTAACAGGGGATTATGAGTTGTCATTAACAACCATACATTAATTTAATATTCTGGGTTTATGTAGTTTGAGTGGATTGTTGAATTATGATTGTTCTGAGTTAATATTTGTTTATATTTCAGATATATATATATATATATAATAAAAGTACACATTAAACTGAAAATTAAATACTATCTTAGAATAACACTAAATAAATTGCACTATATAATAGCTGAACACATTCCCATTGTGTCATACTTGTAGGCATAAATATTACGTAATACTTCTAAGGCAATTACCCTATTTTAGGGCGATTTGCACTATTTAGGTTAATTTCTAGGATATACATTTTACTGTATTGATTACAATACAGTATAGGCTAATCTCGTTGTATATTTTTCTATAATTTTATATATTAAAGGTAAAACTTAGAATGCTCTGGGACATCAGCTGATATGACTTGACAATTCGAATTAGAACATCGGAATTTGGAACAGCATACTGTTTGTGTTTGTTTTTGATTTGGCCAATAAAAGAAAAAATACAGTTATTTACTATTTAGTTCAGATTGCAGGCTTGTGGCTTGGTAGTTTGTTTATACCAATATCTATTGCTCTAGTAGGAGTAGGACAATACTTGGAAATATTGGTGTATTTCATGAGATAGGCTATTAATGTAATTGTAACAAAATGAGTGAATCAGATGTTCTATATGGCACGAGTATTTCAGGAGAATCTATGAAAATAATTGCAGAAAGTATTGGAATTGGAAATCTTCCAGATGAAGGGGCCAAGGAATTGGCCGATGATATTTCATATAGATTGAAACATATAATTCAGGTATATTAAAAATAATTACATAGAGGGTTAATTTGTATAGTCTGGTATTACAAATATTATTATTATTTGAAAGTGTGTATAAACCCAAGTGATTTTATAATGTTTTTAGGTTAGGTTAACTTCACCTCCAGAAGTGACACTTCCTTCCTTTTTTTCTCGGACATTTTTCTTCTCACGAAAATTAACTAAACAACTTGAAAACACAACCTATCATTGTCAGTACCCATGGCCGGATTTCCCAATAGGCCCGGGCCTATGGGCGCAAACTCCCAGGGGGTGCAAGGTGGAGAGAAAAAAATATCTAGAAATAAAACTAAATAGCCATAACTTAACATATTTTTTGAATTGATTACAAAAAATAATTCTGATTTTGAAGTTCAATGGAACAAATAATTGTTGGTAAAGTTAAACTATTTTTCAACATTACGTATCAACTTCGTTACAACATTGACCTCAAACACGGGAGAACTGATTGTAGGGATGTCGTCGAGCAGTACGCATCGTACGCACTACAAACGTGAGCTGACTATTTAATACTTAAAATTACTAAAAGTGTTTTAAGACGGCAGTTTGTTAAGTCCAGAACCAAGTAAATTACTCAAAAACCTTGCAATTATAAAATTACATCGTGGAGTGGTGTTTAAGCAATTAACATATAGGCCTGTTATAATTTTTTAATAAAGGTTTTTGGGGAAGTAACTTTAACCAGACTAGGGGGTGGAAAAATTATTGGGCCTAGGGGCGCCAAAATGCTAAATCCGGCCCTGTCAGTACCAATACTAAACTGGCCTAAGGACTCAAGGAAAAGTGTATGGGAGTAAGAGAAAACAGTAAAGCAGCTCGTTTCTTTTTGATTCTCAGCCGAGATCGCGTGCAACCACTCAATGATCCTGTCGAGTTAGTGGTATTTTACTGTATTTACTTTTTATTTTTTTTCATGGGTCATGGGTTTATTCAGCTATCCGGACTTGGACTAGTCCCATCAAGTCAAGGTTATCGAAATACTACTGCAATAACTAAATATTGAAAAACTATGTCCAGCCACAATCATAAAAACAAGTTTTATTTATAACTAACTAATGAATTGTTTGTGTATGTTTTTTGAAAGGATGCTGCAAAATTCATGCATCATGGAAAGAGGCAAAAGTTGACAACAGCTGACATTGATAATTCATTAAAAGCTAAAAACATTGAGGTAAGTAAGTTATTAGGTTTGTCTACATCATATAATTAGGTTTGTCTACATCATATACACATTAAGAAAAAACCCAAGCTGTGTCTTCACTGTCTGTTATCAATAAGTAATGATCAGAAGTTTTCGTGACGGATTGTTTACATTTTGCTTAATCAAATAATAGTTTTCTCATAATGTGCAAGATCTTGTAATTGTGCATACTCTCTCTAATACTTCTGCCCAATGACTGAAATTAAATCGTTGAATAGGAGCGTATTACATCGTTTTACCAATTGTGCAGCCATCGTTTCAAATAAATTACTGCAGTTAGATTGAATTGCTAGATTGATTCAATTACCTAATTGAATTGTTTCAATAGATTGGTGTTTTATGGGATGCCTTACATAAATCGCATAAAAATTAAAAATTATTTGTGTGCAATATCTACAGTGGTAAACTAGGCCTATACAGCAGATAAAAACAACAAACAGATACTAACATTAAAGTCTAGTTTTAGGGGGTCAAATTGAAAGGAACTTTTAAACAAATTTCCGTACGGTACTTCAGAGTAGTTTGCTTATATATCTAACCTTTCACAGAATTAAGAGGAAAGCAAATAGTGATCCATTAGAAATATTAGTAAGCCCTATTCTTTCTTTTATATTTGGACCCACAAGTAGTAAAAGTTACCGTGTATTTAAAATTCATAGGTCAGCCTGGGAAATTTCTTAAATCTTATTGTAACGTTAGTTAATTTTCTTATAACTTTTAAGAACTATTTTTTACGAACTAATAGTCAAACCAAAATTTTCAATTAAGCCTCTTCCAAAACAAAACACGTACAAGCAATACTTTTACTAGTCAAAAAATAAAATAATTACAGAACCGTACTAAATTCTTACATATAAAAAGAAAACAAAATAAATAATAATAAACATATCTTACAAAGAGATTGCATACAAGAATACATTTTATATAGGCTACAGAAAACGAAAAACATAAACATGGAATGTAGTAATTCTTGTTGTCTATATATAAAAATTTACTAAAATGATTGTTGTTTCATCAGTATTACACATAAAAGTCAGACTCATATTCACTTTTCAGTAAAACTTTGGAATAAATATCATTAAACTCACAATACAAATACAACAAACAGCTGAATGAAACAGTCTGCGTCTATAGGCATAAGTCCCACTCAGAACACAAACGATAGTAGATTAATTTGCTTTGGCGACAGAACACAGAGCGATAAGAAGTCACAGACTCTGCTTATATTTTTTATTTGGTCTAAACATACTCAAAGAACATCAATATGTACTCTATTTTAAGTTTCGTGAACTATGGGATCATCTAAGCATGTTTTTGCGTCTAAATGCGTTAACCGCGTTAGAGAATGGGTCGTGCCGCATATAAAGGCGCTAGCCGCCCGTTAAGGGTTAAATCTTAGAAACATAGGTATAGGACGCAGAGGGAACGAATGCTAAGCTAATTTTTATCTCCTCAGACATGAAAAATTGGTTTTGCATGAAATAGAATAAACTAATTAAACGATAATTTCATTATGTTCAGTTCAGGATAAATTATTGCATATTATTTTAATAAAGAGAATAATAGTAGGCCTAACTTAATAAAGTAAAAAGTAATTATGTTTATGATTTAGAGCAACTGTCTATATGCTTATAAATAACTATTTGTTATTTGACTTACCACCAGCAATCCTATATTTAAGTTTTTCTTTCAATTTAAATTTTACATAGGGCCTATACACTACTCGTGTTTCGGACCTTATCGTCCATCGTCGGGTGATGAAAAACACTTGATTAAAAACATTCAACATGAACACAAATTGACAGTAATCCACATAACACTCAAAACATAAACATTCACATTAATGTCTTTGCGCTGGCACTACACGGTGCACTGTCCCTCAGATGCTATAGGCAAGGTAGTTGTCCAGCTTATTAGTTTGAAGGTGATGGTTGTGTTAAACTGTTTCTTGTCATTCAATAATTCATCTGGGTTGTGCAGTTCATTGCGATAAATTTTATACTCTTCCATGCAGTTTATATAATTGCCCTTTTTACATTTCTGTAATATTTGCATGTTTTCGTTCATGCTGTGATATGAATGATAGGAACTTATCAAGTGCTCCACAAACTTTGATTTTTCAGGGTGTTTTAGTGGTTGGATATTCCCTTTGTATAGCTTGCTGAACAAGCGCCTTCCCACGTAAAATTTATCGCATGAACTACAGTTTAATCTATATATGCCAGTATTTGTGAATTTGTCCTGATTTTTAGTTATGTTCCTATTTAGTATTTGGTTTAGGTTAGAATTGGTTTTGAATGCTATTTTGTAACCCTGTTGTCTGAAGACTTGATGCATTGCATTGTTAAACTTGGGGTTGTGTTGTAGTGCTACGAATTTGTTGTCTTGTTTTGTTTTAGGTATGGTGCTATTTTTCTTTAGTTTCATTTAAATCTGAGTATAGTATAGATATGTGTCTCATGTCTCGGCAAAGTTTCATTTCCCGCACCATCATAAAGAACTAAAAGTCTTGTCGTGTTATACACAGTTCTAAGTTTGAATAAACATTTATATCTTCATAAGAAAAACTTAATTTAACAGCTACAGACTTACTCGAAGCTTGAAAAAGAGCAGATGTGTGTTTCGTGTTTCTGTGAAATGTGGCCGTTTACTTCTAAAGTTAATCATTATAAATAATAAGTATTTAAACAAAATTGTTTTAACATCGTTAATAAAGTGTCTGAAAGTAGTTAAAACAGTTTATAGAGTTATGATAAACAACTAAATTTTTTGTTGAAGTGCTAGTACTGTGATGTTGTAGGAAACATTTTTCACTTATGTAAAATTAAGAAATAATGATCAGACATAGTTGGCAAAGCATGTGTAACGACACAGTTAATTTCACATAAAACAATTTCTAGTAGCTCAAGCTGTAGTTAGTTAGCATTGGGTGATTTTAGAGGTTTGTAATTTATCGGTTGCCACAACTGCATGCTTTTAACGATCTTTGTTAAAATAACTAGTTCATGCAAAACAATTGTTAGGGATAAGAGGCTGTTGACATTTCCATCTTTATATATTATGAAATGTCTATTATTTATTAAAGCCAACTATGATGTTTTCTTAACCTTAACTAGTAGTTCTGTGAACAGTAGACCTCGCTCGTTGAAATAACAAATGTGGTTTTGAGCTCAGGTTAAAAATAGTGTGCCAGTAAGGAAGTAAGCACAAGGTTTAGCCAGTGAAACATTATTTTGCAATTTCCGCGATTCCCGGATTTCTAGTTCTCGTTTTTTTTTTCTTTTCTTGAGCTTTAACTGCTAAAGATTTTCTTTTAGAGGCATTGTGTTTTATTTAGGTTAATAATGCGTAAGATAGCTAAAAATATCGCGTTATAGAGGGACAATATAGAATTAAATATTTACATACTTAAATAACTAAATTTAACAATGTATTTACAGATCCATAACTTCCATATCATATTCCAATATTAGAAATAATGAAAACAAACGATGTTAAAACGTCGTGATAGTGATTTCAACCCATGTACCAACACTTCCCACGGTGTCCAACGGTCATTTTTTGTATGTCCTTTATCGCCGAGAGGTTTCATTTGTTTCATCTCATTTTGTAATTCAAGTAAAGCTAAGACATATACTTTTATGAAATTTACAATGATAATTTACAAGTATACAGTTTAATTCTTTGATTTATTCTCTACACTTTCTTATTATTATATGTAAGTTTTGGGCAAAGGATATATTCCTAAATTACTATTCAAAACAGGCCTAGTTTTGTTAGCAGTCTTGTAGTAGGAACATAAAAACTGGTGTTTTCAAAATAAGAAATTTGAAATTGATTTTTAAATATTTTTATACAATTCTATTTAAAACTAAATTACAAAACGTTTTTACATTTATGAAAAAATTACAACTAATTTTTACTACTTTTTATGTAGGCCTAAAGTTGAACTTTTTTTCGTTACTGAACATGCTTGTTTCTTGAGCTAATAACTTTGTTAATTTTACTTCAATCATTTTTTTACTGGCATATATGAATTCTTTGAACCTTTATCTACAAACAAGCTGTGGAACACTTTTTGAATTGGTTTAGAATAAACTTATAAAAACATGGTTGAATTACAAAAACTGATGATTTTTAGCAAATTTAAAGTTTACGGCCATTTTGTGAGCTTACCGTTAGAGATAAAGGAAAAAATCAAGAATACGATTTTGTTGAAAATCAAATTTGCTACCCGCAAAGTGTTGTTAGTTTTTAAATTCGACTTACGGTTAAGCCACAAACTTTCTTTGGAAAAAAGCTTACACTGAGCGAAACGGTCCGGCCGTCATTTTTATTTTACTTAAGGGGTTAAAAATGAAAAATGGAAAAAAACCGTATATATACATGGCTCGGCCTAGGAATAAGGAACATTCATGCAAAACATCATCAAAATCGGTCAAGGCGTTTGGCTGTAATTGTGAGACAAACAGTCACACAACAGACAAAATACCGAACGGTCGAGTTAAAACGGAGACCTCGCTTCGCTCGGTCAATAATATATATGAAAGAACAAGTGATTATATGGGCAAACAAATGTTCAATAAGCTTCTTCTGCACATTAAGGAAATTAAAAATGTTTGTTTTTTTTTTAATGTGTGAAAGAGTTTTTGAAGGAAAGCTTACTATAATGTTAATGAATTTTTAAATGATAATGTGAAGTTTTAAATTTGTAATTAGGTTGGGGGTCAATCCAGACCAAGTGGTCCAGTACTGGTTGCTTGACCATCTCAGAAAAAAATGATATTTGCTGGGTGAATTCCCTAATGTTTAGTGGGCTCAAAAATATTAAAAAATTTTTTTTATTGTTTATCATTCAGAAATGGCGGCCATTTTTGTTTCTGGCCGCAAGCGTTTTTTCGCATTTGCAAGCATCCGCGGTTTTTTGAATTATTCAGTAATGGGTTGCCCTAAGCTTTTCAAATAAAAAGCATTTAGTTCAGCACACTCTGGCAGTTGATGAATGCTTAGTTCTTGCCGACTTCTCTGAAAACTATTCCTTTGTTGTTCAAGACGAAGTACGAGGGGGGGGGGGAGGTAAAAAACAAGCCACAGTTCATTAATTGCAGTTGAAAAGCTTGTAGTGTTGTGTTCAAGGTAGTCACTTATGACACAAAAACTGAGACTCTTTAGTTTATCGTGATTTTTATAATAGAACACAAATGGATGAACTGACAAGGTTTGCTTTTTGTCTTTCATAAATTTACCTTGAGCTTTGGCAATAAAATGATGCATTTTCAGATTTTCAAGTTTAGCTACCAACACTTCAAAAAACTCTTCTCGTGGTTTTATGATTGTCACCATTTCCATTCTGTTTTGTGTTACCCATTGTTTATATTCTACATTGTCAGGTATCAAATCGTCTTCTTCCAATTCTTCAAACATGACAAGTAAAGCTTGTTTGCCTGGACAATCTTGACATTTTCCCTTGATCATACAATTGTACTGTTAATATTGCATACCAGACCTCCCAAAAGGTCTTTATAGTCAACTCTCACCTATCATCAACTTCACATTCTGATGATACAAACAAACGCAAACGTTATGGGTGCCAGATGCCCCTGCAACAATACACCATTTCGGTCTCAACTCGCAAAATCTTGACCTTCCAATTTTTGTCAGGGTTTTCTTTTTTTAATTCAGTGTATAGTTCATTTAAATTACACAATATTAACCACAATTATTTCATTAGCCTAGATATCGCAGATGTTAAAAAATCTTATTTTTACTCATATTTGTATTTTTTTTTCATACCTTCCAATTGAATCTCAAAGTTGAAATTTATGCTGAAGTTTGATATAATAAAAGTCTGTTAAGTGTGAAATTTTCAGATTTTTATCTGGTCCCCTAACAAAGATATTGCAGGCAAAAAATTAAAAAAATCCAAAAATCGGTTTTTTAAAATAGTGTATTTTTTTAAGGGTAGGCTTCTCACCATTGATACTCTATAAAAAGTAACTATACTATACAGTGTATTAGCTCAAAAAATATTAAGGCTGAGAAATAACTCCTTCTTTGGAAAACTACTGCTCAAAAATTGAGTTTTTTGAATTTTGGACCAACAGCTTTGAGCTATTCAAAATATATTAAAGAATACATTGAGCTTGGTTATAATGGGTTTAATTTGTAGCCCAGAGTGTGCTGAACTAAATGCTTTTTATTTGAAAAGCTTAGGGCAACCCATTACTGAATAATTCAAAAAACCACAGATGCTTGCAAATGCGAAAAAACGCTTGCGGCCTGAAACAAAAATGGCCGCCATTTCTGAATGATAAACAATAAAAATAATTTTTAAATATTTTTGACTCCACTAAACATTAGGGAATGCACCCAGCAAATATTAAAATTTCCTGAGATGGTCAAGCAACTAAGTATTTTTTTCTGGACCACTTGGTATGGATTTACCCTTGGGTATAAATTAGCTTTAAGGCACTCTAGATATTTCCTCTTTTTATATTTTGTGTTTTGTTTTGTTGACAATGTTACCTGTTTTTATAGCTATAGCTATATTATAAAATGTAATGTCACAGTAAATAAATAAAATAAATAAATGTTGCACACCAGTGATATACGAGAAGAAGCTAAAAGCCCGGCAAATATTTATTTAGCAAAAATCCCGGGCAGTTTAATATATGCTGCAGCCTGGACATAGGGCACAGAGGACCTCATGGTCAAGGTGCAATGCTTCCTGGTAGCAGGCCACTCACAGTACTCTTTTCAATAATAATAGGTCAATTTTTGATATGGGGGAGCAGAGAGGTGTAGGTTCAAGTATAGTTAGTGGCATTAGGTTTATTTGCGACATATAAAGCTTAGCTGTCTTCATTATTTCAACTGGCATAAAGTAAAGACATTAAGAAACAAAAAAAAATTATATCGTAACCTGTTCTGTGGGGGAGTCAAAACATTTAGTACCGTAGAACTTCGATAATTCGAGCTAATTGGGGCTGACTGTACCTAGAACTATAAAAAACTCGGAATACTTGGAGAAATTGACAAAAATAAAGAATAATATATTTGTTAATGTTTTAATTAGTTAAAATATTATAACATTTTATACTAATAAATATGGCGCCATTCCCCTACAGATACTTCACCGATACCGTACTCAGCTGCAAGTTTCTTCAAGGTTTCACCATTGTCTAGTTTTTCAAGGCCTCTAATTTTTGTTAATTGTCACAAACTTTCTTTTAGCTTTTCCGCTTATCGTTACAAAAAAGCAATTAAAATTAAAACTTAAAATTTTTTTACAGATACAGTAAAGAATGCACTAACTAATCGACAATGTTACACAACACCGATATGCGTAGCGCGCATACTTCCGTGGGAACTGACAGTTTACTATTGAAATTGAACTATTTTTAGAAAAACAAGAGGGGGAGACAGTCAGGTATGGGATACATGACTGAGCTGACATGAGATACAAGAGGCATCGGCGAGACCCAATGTTGACTCATTACCTACCTGCGAGTGGTGGTGTGTCGCCAAGCCCGCCAAGTGAATACAAGCCAGCCACTTCGATCCTTTTCCACTTTCAAACGACTAGTTGGCATTTCAAACGTACAATGAGGCGGTGGTAACAAAATAATTTTGAAGACTCGCTACAATCGATGTTTTAAAAGCTTTAAAATAATCAAAACAGCTGTTTTTTAATTTTGCAAACACAATTTGAAATACCTGGACCCTCGAACTACTGCGACTTGAATTTTTCGAGGTTCTATTGTACATCTTTGGCAGTGTACAAATAATATTGTATCTACACTGCTTTAATTGAACATTTTTCACATATGTTTGTCAAAAGAAAGTAGGCTAATATATTAGCGTGATGTATTCTGTACAAAATGGCTGACCCAAGTGTCACTTATAGTATGCAAGTATTACTAGGCTTATTATTAAATCGGCAGTTCAGTTTTCTGAACTAATCGGTGTCAAATAAATAAAATAACTTTATTTTACTGCATTATTGTTGATGCTTTAACACATAGCTGCATTATTAAAATATTCTGTTTTTCCAGCCTTTGTATGGATTTCACACTGTTGAACACATTCCGTTCAGATTTGCTTCAGGGGGTGGAAGAGAGCTTCATTTTGTTGAGGAGAAGGAATTTGAGCTCAATGACATCATCAATGCTCCTGCTGCTAAAATACCTTTGGAGACCACATTAAGAGGTAAAATTTCTGATAAATCGTTTAAAAATTAAATTAATAATGTAAGAATACAAGGTCTGTAAAATTATCAGGTCTGTTAAGGTTTATTTATCAGAAATTACAGTTTCAGAAAAAAAGACAAGCTCCTGATTTTTCCTGATAATTATAAATGTTTAGTTGCCTTCAATGCTTATGTAGGCAGATACAAGTTGTCCTTGTATTTTAAGTCTATTTTTTGTGTATATTGGATTTTGACAGCTTATTAAGTTTAGTTTACGTGATTCTAAAGCTGAAATCTGCTAAAACTGGTTAAAATCCTCGAAGTTAGGAAAATAAATTTTTGGCTTTTTTAAAACAGTTAATTTTAGACATGATATCCCATAAGTACTTTTCGCCTCAAACAAATTTTAATCTTGTTTGGTGAGTTTGTTTCTGAGTCTATTTATGAGTAAAAAAGGTTAAAGAATATTAAAGATCTTGGAAAGTTGGCAGAAAGTAATTGGATGGTGACAGTAAATTTTATTGAATTAAGCTAAACGTAAAATTTTTTTAAACTGTTTGTTTTTATTTTAATTGGTGTAATCAATTACATGAATGCTTTGATGCCTAATGCTACGCCTTAAAGCAAACATTAGGCCTAGTACAATAAATAAAAAATTGGTGTTTAGTCTATAAAAAAAGTGAAACAAATAAATTATGTAAACATTTTTTAATGACTTGAAAATTAATTTTTATATATAAATAATTATTCCATATTTAGAATATGAATATATAGTGTCATCAAAAAGTATCAGAACAGCTTTATATTTTTAATTATGTTTTATCATTATCAGTGATAAATTCTAAAAGAACACATTATTTGGTTGAAATAAAATATTTTCAAGATGTCTGTTACCACTTAGTAGTTACATTGCATTTAGAAAACATTGTCTAACCCCTGTATAGTCTGTAAATAGTGACTCATGTCTTAAAAATGTTAATGTATCATGCACAAAAATCACTAGAACCCAGTTCTACAAGCTTTGGAGTATCCCCATTTGTTTCATCAACTAATATGTATTACACATAACATGTTATAGAAGCTTCCAGAACAATGTTGGCTGGAACCATCAGGATTGCGTCACAAGTTAATGATTTTTGTATTTCATTAATTTCTGTCGTACACTAATGGATTGTTAATTTATTATGAATAAGTGTTGAGAGTCTTTTTTTATTAAAGGCCAACAATCCTTTGTGTTCTGAAGTTGAGTTATATCAGAAGTTCGTACTGGATATGAGTATGTGCCCCTAATAAGTGATTAATCGGACATAACAGTTGAAAATGTTATTTTAATGAAGGATTATTTTTAAAATTCTTATACAAATTATAATTACAAAAAACAATTATGTTAATTCAGAGAAAATGATTAATTTAGAAAAGATAATTGATTGTAAAAACATGCACAAACTTGGCTTTAGTAAAATTGGTATCCTTAGTGATTAGACAGTAATTATTTTTTTTTAAAACATTTAATCTATACAGGTGTCCCATCTTTTCAGGTCTTGCTTTGTACTTTCAATGTCCACTTCATTTATATTGTAATAATTCAAAATATACTTCTATAAAATCTTTTATGTACTTACATAATTTTCACTATAAATGTTTATACTTTTAAAACATTATGCATCAAGTATTACTTTGAATACTTAATTAATTAATTACAATGAAAAAAGTGCCATTGTAACACATGTCGGCTCACTGCCAAAAGTCTGTCTTTGACTAATTAAAATGAAAAATGAGTGCGGTTGTAGCACACTTCTGCTCATTGCAAGAGTATATTAAGTTTGACTAAGGAATTCTCCCCTTTCATAATTCTTTGGAAAGTTCTAGAAACTGGTTTCATGTACGCAATCAGTTATTTACGCACATCAACCTTTTGTTTACCTATGTTGTTCCTTATATAAAAATGCAGATTTATTACATCGATTCTTATTTTCAATCTTTCAAACTTGTATTATCCTGTGCTTTTTTTTTTAATATTACATTAATCAATTGTAAATATTTATCACAATCCTTGTATTGATTTATATTATTTCTAAGTAACTTTCATTATTTATACATTTTTATTATATTAATTTAATTTGTCTTTGTCATTTTTTATGAAAATAAATTTTGTAATTTATTATTATTTCAAGCTTACCTTATATAACATTTTCAAAATATATGTTAACCATTACTTATATTATTTATTCAAGAAATCACATAAGTTACAATCTGTAATTCTATGTGCAGCTCATTGGTTGGCAATTGATGGTGTGCAGCCAACTGTACCAGAAAATCCTCCTCCTGTTTCAAAAGAACTGCAGAAAATGGAAGCAATTGATCCTGTAACAAAAATGACAAAAGCTGTTAAAGATAAACAGGAAGCTGCTGGGAAGCCTACTACTGGGTTAGTGTTACAAGTATTTTTTGTGAATACAAATATTTTTGTAATGCTTTAAGTTTCAAGAATGTTACCTATTGCAGTCGTTACCACAGTATGACTTTTACGAAAACGTCTATCTAGTTTTTCATTTCATGGTCTTTTGACTCTAAAAAGATACTCAACTCAAAACTATCTGTGTCATTTTATGGACTCTAAAACTTCCATAATTTTGCACAAATTACTTCCAGACTGATATAAAAAAATGTAGAGATGGATAATCTGAATTGAGTTTGTTGATGGACAAAATCGGACCATGTGATTCCTTTAGTATAAAAAATATTGCATCCATTTAAAGTTATACCTTCTAAGAGTAATACCATCAACACATAGCACGTCCTTACCAATGGCATTGAGGTGTATACCGTGATGAGTGAAATAACAGGATAATCTTTCTGCCTCAAAATTTATCTTAATCTGTTTTAGGTCTTTGTCAGGAAACTAATTTACCATTTGAAGCAGCAACTGTTTACCACAATACACTCAAGAAATTTTTTTTTAGAAAGGCAATAGTTTTTCTACTCCCCGTTGGTACCCCCCGTTACAATTACATAATAATTTTTGCCCAAATGTTTTACTTTATTTCTTACACCAGCTATAATATCACCCATTTTTACATTTGTTTTACAAAAACCTTATACGAGGAAGTTGTCTTGATCAAGCTTTGACTTGAGGGTGTGGACACCCTTATATAACTGTCTCCGAGAATTACAATTTTTTCTTTTGGCATAAGTAGTTTCATATGTCTGCTTACTAAATTTCATTTTATTGAAGAGTTCTGCCTGGGAAAGTTTTGATTAATATTTTTGGGCTGTAAATGTGTGGTATAATCCTTATCAATTTTTTTTCTGTTCTCCCATCCCCAAATGCCCATGTTTTTTTTAACACATAAAATACCAAAATATAATTTCTTGTTTTAAATTTGTATAAAAATATGTTTTCTTTTTATAATAATAAGGAATGAAAAACCAAATGAAATTGTCATGTATTTTTTAAATTGGCGTAAAACACCTGAATTTAATTTCATGTATTAAATACCTTGATAATTCGAGTCGCAGTAGTTCGAGGGTCCGGGTATTTCGAGCTTTGTTTGCAAAATTAAAAAAAGATTTTTTGACTATTTTAAAACTTTTAAAACATTGATTGTAGCTAGACTTCAAAATTACTTTATTACCGCCGCCCCAAAGTATGTTTAAATTGCCAACTAGTCTTTTTAAAGTGGCAAGGGATCGAAGTGGCTTGCTTATGTTCACTTGGCGACACACCACCTCTCGCAGGTAGGTAATGAGTCAACATTTGGTCTCGCCGACGGCGCTTATATCTCATGCCAGCTCAGGAATATATCATATACTTGACTGTCTCCCCTTCTTGTTATTCTAAAACTAGTTTAATTTCAATAGTAAACTGTCAGTTCGCACTGAAGAACGCGCGCTACGCATTTCTGTCATTTTTCGCTTATATCTCATGTCAGCTCAGGAATATACCCTATACTTGACTGTCTCCCCTTCTTGTTATTCTAAAACTAGTTCAATTTCAATAGTAAACTGCCAGTTCCCACGGAAGAACGCGCGCTACGCATTTCGGTGTTGAGTTCATTCTTTAGGCCTACTGTTTCTGTTAAAAGTTTTTTAAAGTTTTAATTTTGATTGCTTTTTTGTTACGATGAGCGGAAAAGCTAAACAAAAGTTTGTCCCAATTAAAAAAATTAGATGCCTTGAAAAGACTAGACAATGGTGAAACCTTGAAGATACTTGCAGCTGAGTACGGTGTCTGTGAAGTATCTGTAGGAGAATGGCGCCGTAATAGAGATAAAACCGAAACATTTTCTACTATTAAATGTTCTAATATTTTGAGTCTTGGAGGAAGTGACACACCAGAATGAGGTACCTCTCAAGTTGAACAAATTTATTTATTTATGTGACGTGTACGAAAAATGTACGAAAATATATATGTTACTGTAAGTGTTGTGTATATATAAGTGTATCAGTGGGCATAGATAGCTGGCCTGATGATGCTGCTTGTGGCAGTGAAACATGTAACCACATAAAAAGTAAAGTACAAATACAGACTACATTTAACAGAAAATAAATAATATATATAAAATATATGTAGTTCTAAGGCTATCAACAATGAATATAAGTATTTTCATTACAAGTTACCTGACTTCACAAAGTGAGTCTTTGAAAATTTATCAATTTATATTATAAATTGACTTCACAACGTGTGGCTAATTTAAGCAATTCATTTAATAAAATAAAATAATCATTTGTTTTTTTTATAACCCGGTTACCAACTGAACTGTACCGCAGACCGTACGACTGTAACATCATTCATCCTAACGATCCATCCCGCTAGAAACCTCTCAGAGTACTGGTTTTAGACGTGATTAGCCAATATTATTCCTTATAAAAACTATTAAGTTTACTGTTTCATAGGTTCGATCATTGTACAAGTTTTTTTATAAATTGAATCATGGATGCAAAACAAAAGAAATCGACTCACATGACGACTGACTTTAAGATTTTAATGAAACATATTAATAAACATAATCAATCTTTAGAACATTGAAATAATGAATATTATGTTTTAACATAGATACTTTAAGATTTACACGATTAATAATTTAGTTTATTTAATGAATATATATTTATGTACGCTATTTGCTTAACGTTAATAAAACATTGCACTTTGTTTTCCACGTAGACTAGGCCTCTGAGCATTTTTCAACTTAATTGTTACAAAATTATCATTTTCTTCGTGAAATCACTTCATGGAATGATTGTTAATGTAACGATCAACAATTCAAATAATATTCAACTAGATAATTAAAAAATTACATCATTTAAAACCACTTCTCAACCTTTACTGTATGGACTAACACGTCCTCCTCGTTGTGAGCCTTGTGAAGAACTGGACTCGCCATGTGCTTTTTAGGCGCTCCAAACATAGCTACTTCCGTTTCTATTTTGTTCTAGAATTCTCTTGAACTTTCCAGAACTTTTGATCTAATGATGTGTGCCCCAATTGTGCATCCTGTTTGTTTCAACCCGCAAACCTTTTAATTTTTTAAATATTGCCTTTATAATTTTTTTTATACTTTACAATCATACTATTAATTTAAAGCTGTCTGCTTTACAAATGTGATTTGTTTTCAAATTAACTGTCTGCTTGTTTGTAAATATTATTTTAGTTGATTTATTTCTTTGTGATGACCATTGATTACAAACAATAAAAATAATAATAATGCTACTATTTTAATTTATACGCATTCGAAGAACTGCATATGTTGCAGCGTAAAGTAAAAATGCTAAGAAAAGTTTTACTTTAGATTTTAAATGTTTACTTATCATTTTCTTTAAAATTACTAATAATATTTGTTGTAGGAAAGTTCACAAACTGCGCAATGTTGAAACTGTCCATGTAAAACAACTAGCAACACACGAGCTTTCTGTTGAGCAACAGTTGTATTACAAGGAGATTACAGAGGCTTGTGTTGGGTCTGATGAAGGAAGAAGAGCGGTAAGTTATAACCGGTAATTTCAGTCCTTTAACAATCTTCCCAAAAGAATTAAAATAAATACGGAGGAGAGGACCTTCAAAAAAGAATTAATACAACATTTAAAAGAATTAAATTTGTATTCCATAAATGAATTCATGGGGCATCCATCGGTAGAGTAATGTATATTTAAAAAAAAGGCTAGATGTGTAATACATGTGAGTTTCAGGGTTTTTAAACATTAAAATAGGAGTATAAAGTAGAAGGGGTCGTAAGGTAAAGTTTGGACATTTACCAAACCTAATTTACCTAAATCTAATTTAAAAGATTTGAGTATTTCATGAAAATTAATGAACATAGAAATTCAAAGGGAAATGCAGACATTAATTAATAATTCAAAATAAATCTTACATAATATTAACTTCATATTTAATTTCGGTCTTGTTTAAACTATTAAATTGTGTTTCATGATGTGTCAAAATATGAAAAACATTTAAACGGTATTGGAGAATTTGAAGCTATGATCTACTAAGTTTCTAGCCAGTGATGAATATATTACAGACTATCTCAGACATTCAGAGAACTTAATTTGCTATGTTAAGTTGGCAGCATGGAAAATCAGGCGATGTGACGTCACACTATGAAGAACGCGAACAAAAGACTTGCATCATTCTCAGAACCTTCCAGAAGTTAGATCTGACCAGACCTGTGTGCAGTTGCTTCGGCAAAATGATTTCAACAAGTGTTTTTTGCGGTAGTTAGAGTTGTAACACCGTCAAAATATGTTTTAACAAAAGTAGAGACAGTGGTTATTATCATAATGATAAACAAGTATGAAGTTTATACATTATTTGCTTTGAAAATTCAACTTAGAAAATCAGAGTGGAAGCGTGGCGTTCTTTGGTACATTCTACATAAAGAATTGAACAGTGAGTGTTAAACAAACTAAATTCAAAGTGGCTAGAGTGCGACGAATAAACTATTATGGGGTTTTTCTGATTTAAATTCATATTTTTCTGTATTGTAAGTTTTTCTCATAAATTCATAAATTTTTCTTAAGTGCACTATAAAGCGAAATACGTAAGTAACAAAAATAATTTTTATTAAGTCTGCATTGAATATTTTACTAATATAATTTGTTGTAGCTTTAAGATAAAATGTTTAATAATTAATGTGTATGTTTGAGTGTGCGATTGTGGTAAATAGGATGACTTGCCAAATTGGGTTTGATTATTTTTTATATGTGCTTCTTTCAAGCTAAAATGGTAAATTAAAACTTTAATGCCAACTACTATGATTTCTTAATTTGAGTTTTATCCTTTCCAGAAGTACTTTATGGTAAACGAACCTTGTTTTAATTATAAATTCAGTTTCAGTTTTCTTTGTGTGTAATTCAAAATGGCGACAGTCTTTGGTGAACATGAGACGATTTGGAGGCAAAGATGGCATGTGGCAAACATGGCGGCTATGCTTCTGGACGAGTCCATTTGTAACCAGAGAACTGTAGTCACAGATGAGACAGTTTTATGTGTAACAGATATTTCAATGATCAACTGTTGAGTCACAGATATGATCAAAACATAACCTAACTTCAGTTTTGGGGTTATGTTTGATTGTTTTCATTGGGATCAAGGTGTTGTAATATTTTGAAGTGATAATTTAATTAAATAAATAAAGTAAATGGATTGAAGATAGGATACAATAAATAATTGTTACACAGTAAAGGTATTTTTTTATATTAAAAATAACTTAGAAATATTTTTGTCAAAAAAATTAACTTTATTTTTTATTTTTTTTTATTTTTATTAATAAATTGTTTGTAAACGGCTTGCATTGTGGCAGCACGTTACAGATGATATGCTTTTTCTACTTTTTTATAAATAAATATGATGCTATGTAAATGTTGGCAATACTTATACAATGTAGACTGTCAACAGGCTGCTGTAAATAAATTAAATAAATATGTTATGCAAAGTGACTTGAGGTTGAAAGATGTAGACCAAATCTGTCTTGTTTAATTTTTCTAATGATAAACAACGATTTGTGTGTAGAAGAAAGGAACATTTCTTACATTTAAAAAAAATGCTTTAGTTAGTCGGTTTCAAGGTACTGTCAACATTTTTTTAGTATCATTTTGAAAGTAAATTAATGTCATTATAACTCGCTGGTTCATCCGCAATGAGTTTGCGCGAATTCTATAACCCTGGTCAACTATAGCAGCGTCATGTATGCTTCTTACCTTTGTTTAGCTACTCATTATACAATATATATAGAATTCTACTCACCTTTTTTTCATCAAGACGTGGTTCTTTGTTCAACTTAAAAATGCTTAAAAGTTTAATTCTAATATCTGTGTCTTACACAAGCTAGTAATGTGCTATTATGTGGAACAAGGCTTCAAAAATATGTGATGCAATTAATTAGGGAAGTTTTCCTTTTACTCCATCTGTTTATTGTATTTTGAGATCTAAATAAAACATAAAAACATATTTACAAAAAGAATATAAATATTTAAAACCGGCAGTATATTGAGCAAAAATATAATATACAGCTCTTTAAAGCCTCTAAATTTCCATAATTTGCTCTTCTTCCGTGTCATATATTTTCTGCTGATCATCTTCCCATGCTTCACATTCTAATAAGAATGCTTAGCTACATCATACTGATTGCTGCTCTAGTTGCATGTTTCTCCTTATACGATTTTAAACCGCTTAAGTCAACAAACCACAAAATTATTCATTCTTATCTTAATTTATCTATTTATGATGTAAAGGTCCAGTCTTCCCTCTCATTTATGATGTTAAATTTGAATGTTACAGCTGTTAAATCATTTTATGTACTTTTGACATAATTGCAATTCCCTTGCTGAAGTTATGTCCTTATGTATGTGGTTAGCATTCAGATTTTTCAGGATGAGTGGCAGGCAGCATGAAATCCTCCCATTGGGTCAAGTTGATAATTTATATTTAATCATTTACTAAACACAAAATATTCTCTGCTGGCTTGCACTTATCTCTAGAATACTGTTAAAGATAAAAGTAAGAGAGCCCTAATAGTGAGCCTAGTCCCTGTTCCAGACTAACAGGTTAACTTATTCTATCAGTTAAACTAGCATTAACTAAATCCTGACCTTCAGCTTATTCTTAACACTTTGAACCCTGGACCCTTAACGCATTGTCATGCGTAGCTTCCTGGGGGTTTTGGTAGTATTTTTAAAAAAATTTCTGTTACCTTATTTGAAAGTATAACATATTATATATTATTTTAAAGGTAAAAGAATAAGCTTTAAGAATATGTAAATACATCAAAGGTTTATTAAAACAATAAAATGTTAAAAAATTATGAAAAATTGTGAAAAATTCTAAAAAAAATAGCTACATAGTCCTTTAGTCTGAATAATTGGCCTTGGTATGATAAATTTTGAAACAATCTGGCACACAAAGTGGCACTGTGCAATCTGGTTTTTTTCATTTAGTTCATTTATAAAACCATTATTTGGCTCCGAGTCTATTTCAAAGTCGTCAATGTCACCATCAGAATAAAACAAAATATCACGAATGGAATCACTATTTAGTTTGTCACCCATCTTACAAATGTTTCTATAATCTGACAAAAAATGTCTGTTAAAATAATCCTATGTCTAAAATAAAATGTAAAAAATAAACAATAAGTCAAACACAAGTCAAAATACACCGATAACCTCAAAATTCTTCTGTTGTCTTTCTCCGTTTAGTGCAAGGAAAACTATTATTATTTACACTTTAGGCTAATACACAAACACTAAAAAACACTTACAAATGATACATTTTGCTAATAAACCACTGATAAATGAAAAAAAAACTTATAACACAATTAGAACTAATGACAACGTACATCGAGTTCCATTGTTACATGACTAAGCAGACAAACGTCGATTGCAGAATGCACACAGCTGATCAGACGCCATCTGATATTTATATAATATTTTTGTTGGCCAGTGTTATAAAAATTCCAAAGGTCAAAGAAATACAAACTAAAAAAACTAATAAACATGTTGAGAATGCCTAAACCCGAATATATGCCGTCTAAGCTGAGCTGTAGAATTAAACAGAGAGGCCCGAGGTATACTCGGGCTTCGGTAGCTGGCGCCGCGGACTTGGCCCGACCTATACTCGGGCTCAGGGTTCAAAGTGTTAATTTGCAAGCCATATAAAATATAGCCTAAATTTAATTCTATGATTAATATTACTGGTACACTTATGTAGAATTCAAGGTATCTGCCAACCCCCTCCCCCGCATCACCAGAGTCGGCCTCTTTTACTCTATGAGTTATAACCCCCCCCCCCCCATTGTAAAAATATTTTGCACTTTGTTTACATTAAAATTCGCTCTTAAGGGTAACTTGTTTTCAACACCTATGCAAATATCAAGCTACAATAAATTATCAATATATTGCTGACATTATCTTTGGTCGAATTGGGCACTGACACTTTATTTGGTATATGATGCAGTATAGTGTATGACCTGGAACACTCACGAATTTTTTGTCCGCCACGGATTATTTGCCATCATATCAACAGTGGCGGGTCATTCCACATGAAATCATCCAGAAAATTTTTGATTTGACACCCACCATCTCAGATTTTGATAAAACTTTAAATTTTTAATCCTTCTATACAGATAAGATAATATACCAAATTTTATCTCTCTAAGTCAACTGGTTTTTTTTATATCGACACTTAAAGTTTAGGTGAAAGAAGCGTTTTTATGTTTTCCGAGACCTCCGGATAAACTTGTATTTTCAATGAAAAAATTTGTATCTTTGCCATTTTAAGTGCAAATCTAATGAAAACTTCCTATTTCAATAAGTAAACTGTGCTGATTGCAGGAAAAAATAAATCAACCCTTTATGTTCACTTACTTGGGTAGGAAAAATAATTTGTTTATACTTTTCGAAGTGGTTTTTCGAAAAAAAGATGTTTTACAAAAAACGCAATATCTTTAAAAGGCCAAGTGATAATTGAGTAAAATTTGTTTTTAAAGTAATCTATAAAACAAGTACTATAACCCTAAAGAATAAAACTAATGGCTTTTTAGGTGCTTCATAGTATAAAGTTATTTCTAAAATGAAAAATACTATTTTTTTAGAATTGTGCATACATTTCACTGCAGTAGAATTTTGCTTCAGCACAGTTCATATCTTTTTCAAGAAAGTAACAAACTCTTCCTGAATCTCTTGTTGTTGGAGGGTCAACAGTACTTAAAATATTTTGTAGTGGAACAAAACAAATATCTTCTTTATGATGTGGCCAGTAGAAGGATGGAGCTGGACCAAAAGGATGCATAAACTTGATTTTTATATCACACTCTTCTTCATCTTTCGAAACCACAAGTCCAAAAAACCAATGGTTGTCATATGCAGAAGCTACGTAGGAGTTTGTACAAATTTGCACCATACTTAATTGTTCAGATAGATTTTGCTTCCCACTAAAGTGAAAGACCAAAGCGTAATCAGAATCAGAACTTATCCTAATTGCGCGCCTAGTTCATTTTCTGACAGAGGAGAAAAGCAGTGGAAACCTCGAGTACCAGGTACTGTTTTGGCTTGTGATAAACGGTGTTCTAATTGTTGTCTGCAAGAAGATAAGCTTTCTTTTCTCAACAAGAAAAAATAAATTTTGTCTATCCTAGACTGGCAAAACTCAAAAGCTTTGTCAACAGTAGTAATAGTGTTGCCAGGACCAAGTTGCAAACTTTCCCTTGTTAGGAGACGTTTCACTGTTCCACCTATTCCATCACAGGGAGATTTGCCATGGCTCGTAGCAAAAAAAGACCAACATGCTTTCAAATTAAAATCGTTTTGGTGATAGCATAAATTTAAGAAGTTCTTACAATTTTTGTACTGTGCCGCACATCCATCGGTAAAGTAGTGGACACTTTTAATTTGTGGAAATTTTTCACTTAAGAACTGAGCAACAATTTTTTGTGTTTCATAAACAAAACTCACATCATGTTCCAAGTCATCTGAAATTACACACAAGCTTGATACAATGAGATCTTTTCCAGATTCTTCACAAGTGTAAATTACCACTGGATGGAGAGAACAACTGTCTTGAGTCCAATGGTAACTCTGTACTTAATCCTGAATAACATAGGAGAAGTTCTCACTAAAATCTAATAACACAACACCTTCATTTGGCTTAAGCTTTGCTTTCAGAGACTCTTTAAGATATTTTGACTGAGACTTTGTTATAAAAGAATGAGGAAGAAGTTTTTCAAGACTTTTCACAAGATGATCCACATATTCATAAAATGAAACTGTAATTGAAACCTGCTGTGTTCTGTCAGTCGTTACCCATGCATTGTATGTTACTTCATCTTCTTGGTCCCATTCCTCAAATTTTTCTAACAGGTGTTTTTTAAGATTTTCACTTGACGGACACTTACTACAGTGTCGAAGCATACAGTCTCTGTCATTCTTTGAGCAAACTAAGTAGTCCATTAAATCATTATATGTTTCTTCTATGTCGCACGAATTTAGAAGTAACACAACATTTTGGTGGATTGCACAGACACAAACCGAATGAGAGCCTGGAGAACCTACTGGCACACACCATTTAGGACGCAAAGAACAAAATTTTGAAAACCCAACTTTCAAAGCAGGGTATTCAAACTTAAAGTCAGCATAAAGTTCATTGAGGTTACAAAGCAACAGTCTTTTTTGCTCATAAACATTTTTGGAGATGCTAACTTTGTCTTTCTTACCAGGCATAATACGAGAAAACTCATCATTTTGGTAGAAATTTATAACTAAAGTAACTGTTCCTTGATCTAATGATTTTCCTTTTTTTTTTGACCAGGTAAAGCAATAATACCTTTCTCTTTAAGCAGTTCTCGTGCTTTACGAACTGAATACTCACTAACACTGAATTCTTCGGCAACTTTTTTTCTACTCCACGAAGTTGGAACAAGAGTTAGAAGCTGAATTCTCTCACGACGTTTAACTGGTGTTTCTAATTTTTCTTTAATTAAATCAACAAGCCTGTCCATGTCATTAGCTTTTTCTTGAGTATTTCTGGTTATTTTATCACTTTTTACTGGGGAAAATTCTTTTTCTAAGACTTTACATACTTTTGTTTTTAAGGTAGAACAAGCAGAATCTAACTTCCGTTTAGCATAACTGGACTTGCTATGGGATGACACTGCATGTAGTTTTAAGGGAGATTCTCCAATGTCGGCTAAAGATGTGTTGATTTCTTCTAAAACTTTTTCTTTGTTTAAGACATTTTCAACATTGATAATGTCTTGAAAACTGTCTTCCTCTTCAATTTCATCATTTTTATTGTTAAAGTTTTGGTTCTTACTAATTTTGTTTCTACATGTATTGCAAATTTTCTGTCCAGGTATTGCTTTGTTTGTAACTGCTAGGACGGTATTAATGTTTTCAGAAAATTCTAAGGATACAGTTCTTAAATTTTTTGTAATTTTTCTTTTATGGCTTTGAAATGGGTCATAACAAGATACTTGATAAGTTTCATACTTATTTAAGTAAAATACTCTGTGGTGTTCACAAATGTTGTAAATTAAATCATTACTTACACAACTTCTTTGTTTAATAAGCTTTTTTTCAAATTCACTTAATAACGCCACACTCGTTAGATTCACTGACTTTGTATAACTTTTTTTGTGACATTCAGTACTACTATGTTGCCCAACACTACAATTTACTAAACTTGTTTGTGGTTGAGACATTTTAAAACATTAAAACGTATTAATTTATCTTCTAATCTTAAATTTTAAAAAATCAATCACTGAAGTGACTTAAAAAACACAATACTAACACTAATTACTATAAAACTTAATAAAGAGATAACTTTATTGTTGGTAATAAAACTTTGAACACTGCCTAAACATAAAAAACAACATTAAAATATTCATGAGCACTCCTCTGAAGTTGAATTATAACTGATCATGGCATGGGTCAGCAAAACCAAAGCATGTTGGATATTGAAAGGAAAACCATTCATGTTAGATCATGCAAACTTAGTGCTTAGGCAGAATAATAATCTTATCATTTTCATGTCCTGACTTGTCCCATAGACTGATTATCTTTGAATACTTCATTCATTACGTCATCTATATTATAGGTTTGGCAAACTAAATGTACTATACTAATATATTACAGTGCATGTATTTAAATAAAATTTATTTTTCTTACATTAGTTCTTACTTATTCCATAATTTGTTCTCTTAAAAAATATAATAGAAGAATTAGCTTATAAACCATAACTTAGTTAAAAAAACATTGAATAAAAACAGTTGGTAAAGTGCCCTGGACCATGATAAGTAATAAAATAGTAAATTTTGCTAAATATATGCTTAAATAGTAATTTTTAAAGTGTTCTGTAAATGGATATTGAACATCATTTAAAAAGTTTAGGTCCATGGTAACTATTTTATGCAGAATGGTAACTGTATAAGTATAAGATAGCTTCAAGAAACTACCATAGAAAAATTTATGTGCAGTTCTAGAAAATAATATTTTATACTATGAAGCACATAAAAAGCCATTAGTTTTATTCTTTAGGGTTATAGTACTTGTTTTATAGATTATTTTTAAAAAAAAATTTACTCAATTATCACTTGGCCTTTTAAAGATATTGCGTTTTTTGTAAAACCCCTTATTTTCGAAAAACCACTTCGAAAAGTGTAAACAAATTATTTTTCCTACCCAAGTAAGTGAACATAAAGGGTTGATTTATTTTTTCCTGCAATCAGCACAGTTTACTTATTGAAATAGGAAATTTTCATTAGATTTGCACTTAAAATGGCAAAGATACAAATTTTTTCATTGAAAATACAAGTTTTTCCAGGGGTCTTGGAAAACATAAAAACGCTTCTTTCACCTAAACTTTAAGTGTCTATAAAAAAAAAACCAGTTGACTTAGAGAGATAAAATTTGGTATATTATCTTATCTCTATGGAAGGATTAAAAATTTAAAGTTTTATCAAAATCTGAGATGGTGGGTGTCATGGTCTGGATGACTTGACATGGATTGACCCTGGCACGAAGGAGAGGATTAGAACATACGCATTGGTTGGAAAATAAACGATCAGTTTATTTACGGCTGATGGTAGCTGGGCAGCAGCTCACTGCCACTACAATCGACGGTTTTCCACCATCTCCGCCGAAATAGTGGTGAACGTGACCAAAGGCACGCCAATTTTCCTTATTTTAATATTTTTTCGTAAAGTACTATCCTTCAGCCGCGCGTAGAAATCGACATTCTTAAATAATTGAAAAATGTTTCTTCTAGTTCCTCAAATCAGGAAACACAGTGTAGAATGCTCCAAAATCTTCTCTTCTTTTATTTAATGATTGGATGAACCCAAATAAGTATATTTTTTCCTTCCTTTTCAATCGGCGACAGAATAACAATAAAGCGAGGGTTGCTCTCTGTTCATATCAATAAAACATTAAAAGAAATAATATATTACTGACACACTTCGTGATTGATGAACTAGACACTTCAGTTTAATGAATCCCAATGAGAATTTCAGATGGCGCCAGAAATTTTACCGCGTGCACACTTTAAATTTTATGAGCGGTAACTAACCCGCAGCCAACAAAAAACTGACATGTATGTTCCAGGCCTACAGGGTTAGAGGCAGCGCACGGAAAGATTTGGCGAGGGATGAGTCATGGCTGCTATTCTAAATGATTCTAAAATGGGCCAGAATCACAATTAGAGTGAAAAAGTATACATACCATTACATATATCATTTTAATGTACTTTTGGTAAGCCTAAAACAAGTTATTTTGCATCTTAATTAAAAAAAATTACCACCCCTCCCCCCCCCCCCCATACTGTCGTCCTGATTATACCTATGTTTCGCTGTACTCCAACGTGCGACAGAATGCAATATAATACAGTGCATTTATTCAGTTTTTGGATCAGTTACTGGATATCTTTATGTTTTTGTTGGTTAAGTTTAACCTCTCATATCTGGTGTGTGAGGTACCAGGTGATTTGGATTTAAAAAAATTCAAACACAGCCATAAATCATAGGCCGAATTGGAACTAAGCGAAAAGATATGCCTAATGCGGGCATTTCAACTTTGTTTCAGCTTGTAAAGTAACATGTACAGCATTAAATATGTTGTAATTGTTATATAAATTTATCCATATTTTTACTGTATGAATAAATGTACAATCTGTCCCATGCAGAGGCCAGAATTAATATTTTTGAATTAATATGAGGACATATGGAACACTGACACTATGCAGTTATGTTAAATATATAAGGTAAACAAGTACCTTCAAGGTTCATTTTTTTTATGTCTAACCAAAACAAAATGGCGGAATAACATAAACAACATTAATCCTCTGGATAAAACCACTTTCTCCCACAGTGCAATGCAAATAAAATGTACATTGCCATCTGTTAAATTTCGATCAGCTGTCATTTTGTAAACACAGTGTTCATTCAGTTTGTGTGTGATACCTAACTTCAAAACAATGCATTTTGCTACTGAACAAAAGTTGAATGTTCTTGGTCTATTGTTTTTGAAAACGAATATGATGCTATAAGGTGTTTTCAAAGAACCTACCCAAGAGTGGTTCCTCCGTCAAGGAAATCAATTCATAAAGAGAAAACTATACTACTAGAAACTGGATCAATTACAAAGAAATTCCATAGATTTTTTAATACAGAAAATTAAGAACTTGTACATGCTACTTTACTGAAATCGCCAAACAGACCTAATTCACTTAAAAAATTGCATCTGCTTATGGGATCCTTCAGTTTGAAGGAATGCCAAGAATTGTATGAAACAAATTTAGTTCAAGGTAATTGAAAACCTTGACTAAGATATTGAATGTTATAAAGGAACAGGATTAGTAAACGGACATAATTGTAATTATTATAACACACAAAATTCACATATCTTACATGAAGAAGACTTGAAATCAAAGGGTATAACTATCTGGGCTGCCATAACCAAGGATAGTGTTTTATCGTATAACATATCTTATCAAACAATGACGGGAAACAAATACTTATCAGTATTAACTGATCACATAGTTCATCTTACTCAGCCGGAGATGAGGGATGTTTTTTCCAGCAGGATGGAGCTCCTTCTCATTATGTTAATGGGGTTAAAGGAATTTCAGATTGAGATCTTCTCAACCGTTGGATATGTCGTGACAACAACTTTATGGACTGGTCTCTAAGATCTTCAGACTTGACTGTTTGCAATTTTTTTCCAAGAGCAAAAGAAAAAGTATATTCTCACCCTATATAGCAACAGATGATGTATTATTAAGGCTGATTCAATAGGAAATACTGTTGATACCTCAGCAACTATTCAAAAGCGCTTATACCTCTTTTGTGTTGCGTTGTTATCAGTGCATAGCTATTGCTGGAAATCAATTAGAATAAAGGTCAAATTTGGATCATTAATAATTTATTACTGTTATTTTTCTTTACTTTTATTTATCAAGTTTTACAAGTTTTCATTTTTTGTGAAAATCTAAAATTTGTAATGGTTATGCAAATAATTTGATGAAAACATATTAATATTTTGTTATTCTGCCATTTTGTTTTGATTGGTCATAAAAAAATTTAATTCGAGCATTCTTTTTTACATATCTATGTAACAGAACTGTAAAGTTTTAAGTTTGTTGAGTGTTCCATTTGTCCGGCTATTAATTCAAACATTGCGACCTCTTCGTAGTGTATCCAGAATATATAATATTTACTGAAAATTAAGGTCTATCATTTGATATTATGGTTAACTTGGGGACGGCCAACAAAGGGTATAAACATTGTTTCTATGCAAGCCTATGTAATAGATAACTTATCTCTTTTAATGTGTTTATCCAGGAAGCACTGCAAAGTCTTGCCTCAGATCCAGGGTTGCATGAAATGTTACCTCGCATGTGTACATTCATTGCGGAAGGTGTCAAAGTCAATGTGGTTCAGAACAATCTAGCGTTACTCATATATTTGATGCGGATGGTCAAAGCACTTCTTGAAAACCAGTCTTTATATTTGGAAAAATATGTGAGTATTGTATTAAAATATTAAGAAGAAAGAAATTAATAAAACAATTTTAAAACCAGCTACAATACCGGTTTCTTTATATTTACAGAATACTAGGGATTGGCTTTGTGTAACCAGTCTGTCTTTGCAACACTAAGTAGCAACTTGAACACATAATCTCACAACCAAATGCGTTCAAACGACAAAGTCGCCATCTTCAGTGATGTACGAGCTACAATAATTAAGCTATCTATATTCAATAAAAGCTCAATATTTATTTACTAAGTAGTATGCAAAATTTCAATTCTGTACCCAGAAGATATTAATTTTTATTTACACAACTGGCGTTAAACGGAAAACCAACATTTTAGAATATTTTACTTAATTTTGATGTAACAGCCTGTGCCATTTTCCGGGGGGGGGGGGGGGGTTCTATGCTAACTGTGTAAGTTGCCCTTTATAAATATCATTAAACCGCGAGAGTTTGAATATCAGTTGAAGGAACGTCGATTATTTCTCTAAACAAAATTAATAAAGAATACCACTGGAATAATCTGATGAAATATCCTGACCTAAGTAAACACCCTCAATTTATTAACAAACAAATAATTACACAAAATAATATTGGCAACCTGAAATAAATATCCCCTTTTTTGTTTACAAACATTTAAGCTATAATATATAATAATATTCAGCTATTATAATATATAATTTATAGACCACACATAATTTTACAAATAGATTTTAACCCAAGTTTACAAATTGTTTGGCGATTAATTTTTGTTTGGGTTGAAATTGTTATAGTTAAGTCTGCCAAAAGTCAAACCTGTAGAGAACTGTTAATCAAATACAATACATGCATTATGGTTTTGAATACTTTAAATAACACAAATTTCATAAACCTTTAAATTTTAAGATGAATTTATGTTTGACATATTATTAGGTTAAAAATCATTCAATATGTACAACTTGATTTCACATTTGGCTTTAACAATAACTGACAATTGAAAAGCAGTTTAATATTAAGTATTCAATTTATAAATATTTTCAAGATCTCTGCCGAAATGTGTTTTTTATTTTACAAGCAACATTTTTTGTCCTTCTAGTTAGAGTTGGTTATATTTTATGAAACGTACTTAAAATTTGTTCAGTGTTTGGGGACAGGTAACCAATGATTCAAATTGGAATGCTATTTAGTTTACATAACACCCTTTTTAATGTTTTCATAGTCTTTGACAAACTTGTAGCTTGTTTTACAATTCTTCTCACGAAAGGCTAATAAAAGCCAAAATAATTTGAAAATTGTAAGCTTTGTAATTTAACTTATTAAAGCATGATTTCTTATCATTCAATGAAATTTAATACTAGCCTACTATTACATAATTATAGAAAATTCAAAACTGTCGGCAGTATTGTTTGATTTTTCAAATAACCTAGTTTGCACATACCTGGTGTTTTACATGAAAACAAATCAGGTAGTTATATTCTTCTTATGAGAAAAAAGACTGTAAATGATTGACGAGTAAAGTGTGAAATCTTATTAAACATTATTTTGAAGCAAAACTTTTACTTCGGCTTAAGTTACTATTTCGACACACACTTCCTCACTCGGTCATGTTTAAAACCAATGTAACCCAGCCTTCATGAAAATTCGCCATCGTCAAAGTTCTTTCTAATTGTAAGTTTTCAAAGAAAAAGATATGGTGTGTATACATGTAGGAAGTAGGCTAGCAGAACTGAATGCCACATTGTACTGCACTCTGGGCAGCACAATTCGAACTACGAGGCATAACTCAAGCAAATTACCAACTGCAGAAGAACTGCATTTAGTGCAAATATATCTTTTTAATTTACCTTTAAATTTACTTTCATACATAAATATTAGAACCGTATGTGTAGGTTGTAATACACCCTCAAAACAAAATTAGTACATTATGCAAAAATTATAGCGAATTCCAGAATAAATAATTCTAATGATCAATCCATCTTTATAAAAAGAAAGTGTTTAAACTGAATTCAATTTGTATTGTATTGTTACAGTTACATGAATTAATACCGTCAGTAGCTACGTGCATAGTTTCTAAACAGCTTTGTATGCGACCGGAGATGGACAACCATTGGGCTTTGCGTGATTTCGCTTCTAGGCTTATGTCTCAGATATGTAAAAACTTCAACACTTCTACAAATAATATACAGACTAGAGTGACCAGGATATTTTCAAATGCTTTGAATAATGAGAAGTCACCACTATCCTCATTATAT
The DNA here is from genome assembly GCA_018207615.1 of Philaenus spumarius. Lineage (NCBI taxonomy): Eukaryota > Metazoa > Arthropoda > Insecta > Hemiptera > Aphrophoridae > Philaenus > Philaenus spumarius. The sequence continues at coordinate 92,156 of JAGFPH010002617.1, read as the reverse complement.
GGTAGCATTGAAGGTGAGTGGTAAATAGATAGATGGAATTACTGTTTATTACAGAAACAGTAGCATTTTAAATCTTAAAATACGTACAATTAATTGATATTAAAAATGATTATAACCCTTTGGCGAGTAAGGTAAAATAACACGAAATGAATAATGCCTTTCTGGTTCGGTCCTGGTGTTAAGTGTTAATTGGGGTATTGCCATTTCGTTACATACAAGCCACATGGCATTGGTTTCTGTCCTGTTTATGCTGTACTGTAGTATAAATATAAATAAATATTTAGTGCTCATTTTATGAAATGCCAGTGTTACATCGTTATTTTAAAAAAGGTAAATGTTCATGAAAGAAAACGGCACCTAA
>JAGFPH010002617.1:69836-86795 GCA_018207615.1 Philaenus spumarius | reverse complement strand
GAACATGACTTTAGTTGTGCAGGATCAGGGTACTATAAAAAATGTTAAGCATTTATACCGGCGACTAATTGTACAAACGCTCTTGACAGATTCATTGGAAAACAAAAATTTAAAGATCGGTATCTTACAAGCAGCAAGAATCTATCACAATGCATGATCACATTGAATGCAATAGCACATTCCGTGTGGCTCGAATTACACGGAACCTCGAATTATCGAGACTCGAATTACCGGGACTCTACTGTATCAACACTAAAAACGCCAGCACTTAGCAAACAATGCTTATTTTAAATTAAATCTATTTGTACTGCGGTAATATGCTAAAATACAACTGCTTTCTTTGTTTTCTGTGGATAGTGATGTAAGGAGTACGGTTGTAGAGGAGGAAGCAGAAATGTTTGCAATAGAATTTATGCTACTAGTATTTAAATAACTTAGTAAATGTAGTTAAATAATAAGTTGAGAAAAAAAATCCGGGAAATGAACTACCAAGATTATATAGGAATCTTAAAGTAATGTTTCCTTAATCTTCTGGACTATTAATGTTTTCTCAAATGCTTGATTAAAAACTACATCAACTGAAATTGCCTTTACACTTAATCTATCTTTTTGTTGCAGAAAGTGTTAACTCCGCTGTTGAAAACCAGTCGCTCAACTCCGGACTTATTGGAAGAATACAAAGCAGACTTTGGCTCATTGGGTTCAACATTACACTCAGCAGTAGTAAAGGCTAGATCAACTGTTACTCCTACAAGCACTGTAGCTATTCATCAACCTACTATAATACATTCAAGTAAGTACTAAACCCTTACTTGGCATTCCTCAACACAAACCTGTAACGTGTGCAATTTGACCAAGGAATAAACATTAGAATATTAAGTTTAAGTATTACAGTCGGTGCATTAACCAGCAAAGAGATAGTAAAAGACTTGATTCAGAGAGTTCTAAAAAGGAGTGGCTATTACATTCGGTTTCTCAGTGGAAGTTACTAAAAAGTTCGAGCGAAGGATGAAATTTATAAGACATAGGTTCCTGAAGATTGTACAATAACATTGGACAGACGTTAAGAGTAAAATGTAGTCTTTGAATATTCTAGAACAGTTTTTCCACACCTAAAGGGTAATAACCCAATTGAAAAGGAAGTAATAGGGAACGGCTTCTGAGTAATAGAAGAATTTAGAACATAAGGAAATGTAATGTCAGCCTTCATTTCAATATTTAAAAAAGTATTAAAAAAATTGCAAAATTGTAGTACAGTAGAGCTGCGGTTATCCGAGTTAAGATGGACCGAGTGTACCTCGGATAAGCGAAAACTCGGATAATATGGACTCTGTCCAAAATCGAGAGGGAAACGTACGGTAAACTGGTGAAATTAATAAAAACGTGGTCAAAGATGTGAAAAATGCATCTACTGTATTATCAAATGAAAAACTAAAGTCCTGATAAAAATAAAATACAAAATGATAAAAAGACATACATAGGCTACAGTACATGTTCCAGATAAAAAATGATTACTTAAAGAAGTCCATAAGTGCTTTCTGTTTAACGGAACTCACTCGCTTATGCGCCGTATCTATTTTACAATACTTGTTTTAACTTTTTTACACTGCACATTGCCATAACACAGCGAGTATGAGTTTTATTGAACAGCATGACATTTAGTGAAAAGCATTAGCAAAGCGTCTAAATGAAAATAAAATACAAATACAAAATTATAAAAAGACGTATAGGCTACAGTACATGTACCAGTAGGAAATATTTTTTGAAGAAGTTCGTAAGTGTTTTCTGTATAACGGAACACGCTCACTTGAAAACTAAACAAACGATATGCAGTATATGACACACTCAACGTTTTAAGAGCGAGGGTTTACTTGATACTGAATAAAACTACTGTATTTAAAAGAACTAAAGGAGAAGGGTGAGAAGATAAGGAAGCAGGTGCAAGATAAGGAATGATGACATCACCATCGCGTAAACAATAATCACAGACATTTGTCTAGTCTTACTAAGCTACTAAGTGTATCCGACTATCTGATTAATATTATTGTTTATTCAAGTCATTTGTTTGATTGTTTATATCGTTTACTACTTATAAATAAATAAAATATCACATATATTATTTCTCAAGGCCATTTTTTTGTCGGTACGCCATAACTTCCTTAACACAACATCAAATTACATGAATGAGGCATCATTTTAAAGCTTTCCTTAACCACTACACCGGAAAAATATATAAAATACAATTATACGAAAAAAAAAGAAATAAAGAATCCGAAAATAACAGTGATGTAAGATCAAGTAAGTTGTAGGGATATTTTCCTGGCGTTGGCAACACTGATGATAACAATACCCAGCTGGAGAGATGCCGTTACGCCACTACATTGCTATTTTTAATTAATTGTATATTTAGTATCGTATAGTATACGCACTATACGATACTAAATATACGGTACACTTTAATTAAGTGGGATTTAAGTAAGTTAGAATGCGAATGCTTCGCACGGGTCAGCTAGTGTTATTTCTTTAGAAAATCTGTTATTCTCTTGAATAAACAGTACTTGTACTGATCAAAATACCTTAAAACGTAAAAAATCCTAATCCTCTTGATGATTAGCAAAGCATTGGAACTTTTGTATTGTACAGTACTGTATTTAATAGTGATTGCCGGAACCATTTTCGACGAAACATTATGTAACTAATATAAGTAGAATACAGTATATTTGACGCCATATGCGGATTTCAGTTTGCACGGTTACTAACGCATGCGTCTATCGCAAACCAAACTTTTTTTTTGTATCTCGGTTAACCCGTAAGTCGATTAGTCGGGGCTCGGTTAACCGTGGCTCTAATGTACTTATAATTTCTTTTATAAATTTTGCTTATACTTTATTTTGAATTTTTATAAATTTTCTTAGATTTGAATACTTATCTACTGTGCAATTTGTAACTATGCAATTCATTGAAGACATATAATATAAAATTTAATAGAAAAAGGCGTTTAGTATAAAATTTTATATAAGAGGCATATATTATATGATTTATATAAAGAAGTATAAACTAAAATTTGGATGAATTAGGCTAGCAAATCTTGCAAGTATTATTTTAAAGTAAATCAATAGAATATTAAATAAAAGCAGACAATATTCATTGTTTAGCTTTAGAACTACTTTAGTCAATCAACATACCTTAATTTTCAGTCTTAATTTTCATGTATGTGATGTTTATGTAAACAATGGACTAGTATTAGTGTTGTTGGCTGGCCTGATGATGCTGCCTGTGGCAGCGAAACATGTAGCCATACTTTGAAAAACAAGCAAGTACTACTATTGACTGAAAATTAAGGTATGTTAAAAGCAGACAGTTAAAATATTAAATTTAAATAAATAATGAAATTTCTTTATTCTTTTTATTTATTTCTAAAAGCAGTCAAAGAAAGTAAGAACATTGTCAGGGACCTTCTTCAATTCCATCAAGAACGTAATCAATATAAAACTAAAACTGGCCAAATATTGTTCACTATTCCAATGCAATGTGTTCACTCAAGGAAGTTCCAATGGGAACAGCCTCATGCACATTACCTTCCGCCTTCTTTCATCTTCTAAAAAAAAAATGTCATGGTAAAAGACGTGACAGGATCACGCAGTTTTTGTTTTATACAAATTTCGTCATTAAAATTGCATCAAAGTAATTTATAGCCTAAAGGCAAGTTTGTGAGTTTTTAAAATTGAATGCAGTAAAATTGAACTGGTGGTTAAGGAACTACATTTTAAACTGTTTTTGTGTACGTACAAGATAGGGTTCAGTTAAGTGAATCGAAATACTGTAATAGCGTGATATTTGGAGTTTGGATTAATCTACAGACATTTATTTGGGCCCCAACAAGTAAATCTGCAAGTATTAGCTTAAACAATTTACAAGAACTTTTTAAACAAACGTAATAAAAAAAGTAGGTTTATCTGCACCTTTAAAGATATATGTTTTTATTGTTGATTGAACGCTATTCTTTTATGTTATTTTTGTATGTTGATAATTTGTTAAAATAAGTCCTTAAGACGTTTTCAATGCCTCTTATAATTCAAATTTTTAATCTTGTTTCATTTTAAATATGGTCTCATGTACTTTTTGATTGTAACTTATATAGCCTCAGTGAAAATTATTTGCAACATGCATCATTAAATAACTTAAATTGATCATCATGTTTATCTAATTTTAATTTTTTTAACCACAGCTTTATGTAGTGTGTACTACTGTTATCGAACCTACAAAATTGATAAAAAATTTAATATGCAAATTAGCAAAGATATAGTAGGGTATAGTAAATTTAACATGAAGAACAAGTTTTAGGCGCCAAATCTTCGAACATATCAAATCTATGGCAAAAGAGATGGTGGTCTGGAAACTGTGCTAGATTGTGTCATGAAGTGATCTCAGATGTCTACGTAGTAAGTGGAACACAGGTTTGTTTGTAAACAAAGGTGTTATTGAATTTCAGGGTACAAAATGTTTTTGTTGAAATGTAATAGATAAATGATTTTGAATAAAAGTTAAATAGTAAATAATGATAAATAAATATTAACTAATAAATGAATTCACTTACTACCTTTTTTTTAACAGTTTTAATCTTTTTATTTTTGTAACGTCTTAACATTACAAATTAGCCGACATCTCATGTGCATCGTAAATACAATGCATATAAAACTCTGTAATAAATGCTTTATATAATGGTTTGTTCTATAAATTTGGATTAAAAGAACTTTGGACAGTGGGGTATATTTTATTAGTTTCGTGAAAGTTTTCTTTGTTTATAGATTTGTTAAAACCCAAAACAAATGACTGAAACTTTATTTTATAAAAATTTGTTAACCCTCTAGGGACCATCTGACGATATTTCGTCAATTTTAAAATACGCGGAAAAGACCATCTGACGAAATATCATCAAATTATTTCAATGCGTAAAAGACCATTTGACGATATTTCGTCATTTGCGAAAAAAAATAATTTCAACATAATTAAATAGGTAAAAGTAATAAAATTTTTATTTTTGAAGACTAAATTATGTCATTTATAATAAATATAATAATAATTTTCAACACATAATGTGAATAAATATTTAAAATAGACAAACAAACTGTGTTAATGTTCTGCGCATATCTGTGTCGATCAGCTGTCTAGGCCTAAGAATTCTATAAGCGTACATAGTGCTTTGTCTCTTGGATTAGTTGTTAACAACAGCGTATTTACACTGCAAAGTACTGTTATTCAAATTTTAATATTGTGTTTTGGTTATGTTACTGTTATATTTTACTTCCAACATTAAGTTTTAATTTCTAAGTGTGTTTTATTTGTCTAAAAAATGAGTGGTGACAATGACTTTGTTAGATCGAGTGAAATTGATAGGTTAATTGATGTTGGATTGGATAGCGATTTATGTAGCGAAAATGATGAAGACATTTGTGACGATTCAGATGAAGACCCAACCTATGATCCAAACAAACCTCAAACATCGTCATTTCTGGGTAATTTCAGATCGTCAACTATTACAGACAGTGACAGTGAAAGTGAGGTTAGGCATGAAACACCGATAGGCCTACATACACTACATACGCCTACAGTTTCCAACAACGATAGGCAGGTTTTGAGTGATGATTCAGATATAGATGATGAATCAAGTGATGCAGATAATGATAGTGATATCTGGAGTAAAGTTGAAGATAGTTTTGTATTTTGTAAAATAATCAATAGGCTTTGAATCCGGGGTAGGGCGATTTTTTAGCCCAGGTTTTTCAGTGAAGGATATAAGTTTTTCTTTCACTGAAAAACCTGGGCTAAAAAATTGCCTTACCCCGGATTCAAAGCTTATTGATTATTTTAAACTTTTTTTCACTGATTCATTATTAAAATCATTTGTAAAAGAAACAAACAGGTATGCTGACGATACAATTTCATCAAGAGGACAAAATATTTCCCCTTCAAGTAAATTTAAACTTTGGAAACCAATCACGGTAAACGAATGTTGAGTTTTATCATTGTTATTTTGAATATGGGCCTCATAAACAAACCAACACTAAAATCTTACTGATCCACCACTACATCTTCACAAAGCACACCCTGGTTTCGTAAAATGTTATCTCGTACACGGTTTGAACTAATTCTTGGATTTTTCACATAGTAAATAACAACAGATTACCAAAAAGCACTCTACCTGGATATGATCCATGCCAAAAATATCAACCCTTACTGGACCATGCTAATATGACTTCAAAAAATGTATATACACCACACCAGCAAATATCTATAGATGAAAGTCTTATTGGTACAAAGAGTCATTCGCAGTTGATGCAATATCTCCCTAATAAGATCCATCATAGGTGATTAAATTGTGGGTGCTGTGCGATTCGGTCTCAAAATATTGCATGAGTTACTTTTGTTACAAAGGGTCAAGATCTATTGAAAATGCTACTGAAATAAAGAAAAATGGCCTTGCATTTAGTGTAGTGAAAAAATTATTATCATTTTGTAATTTACTAAATAAGGGTTACCATTTGTTTACAGACAATTTTTTTTTCTAGTCTTCCTCTGGCCAATTTTTTATAAACAGCAAAACATTTTTCACTGGAACAATTAGGAAGGACAGGAAAGGTTTACCACAGGAAATAAAACAACAACTTCCAGTCGGCAGCAAACTGTACTATAAAAAAGATTATTTGGTCGCTATGGTATACCGACAAAAAAAGTCACAAAAAAAACCGGTTCTTCTATTATCAACAAAGACATCAAATCAAGATAAAGAAATAAGATGCAGAAGATATGGAAGAGAAATAATAAATGAAAAACCAACTGTTGTAATTGATTATAACAAACATATGGGAGGAATAGATCATTTTGACATGATGTTATATACCTATCTGGATGAGCGCAGAACTATTAAGTACTGGAAAAAGGTAGCATTCAATATTTTTGCTAGAATGGTTTTAAATTCATTTGTTTTATATAAAGAAAATCGTGGAAGTGAAAACCTAAAGAATATGTCCAGATACCAGTTTATTGTGTCAATTGTTGAAGATGTGTCAGCGAACTGGTTAGAACAACAACATCTTGGAGAAAATAGTCGAAGACCTACTAGACCAATGAAGGGGATGGTGATAATTGTGGAGAAAGAAGTTGGAACTATAAAACTACCTGTAAAGTTTGTTGTGTAAAAGGGAAGAGGAAAAGGTCCAGAAGAGCATGTGCAAGGTGTGGTGAAGGCTGCCATGGCGAATGTCATTACAAACATGTTTTCCGATAAAAAATGTATTAATAAACCAGTGATTTAACATCTTAGTGTAAATATATGACTATAAACTATGCTTAGTGATAGTTTTACAGTGTTTGAAAAGATTTTATGTGAGTATTTCATTTCAATTTACACTTATTGCTTAAGCTAGGTTACGAATAAAATTTAGAAAAAAGGTTAGGTTATAATTTTTGCTATATTTTTGTTGTTTCTGTACTTATCTTTATGAAATTTTCAGGATTAATAGAGAACAAATAAAAATGTTAAAAATCAAGTTTCCCACTGTAAAATTTTTATTTGTTTTGAAAATAAGAAAATGTAAATTTAAAATTTAAATACAAAATTTGAAAAAATTTCCCAATTTTGGTGTTTTAAAATAAAAATCTAAATTATTTCAGCTTAAATGTTCATTTATTAAAAAGTATATTTATTTTTCTTCAATTAAAAGAAAATCTAAAAATATTTATAAATAAATAAATATTTAAAAAAAAAACGCTTGCCAAATAAGTCTATTCTTATGGTGTGCAGTTTTTAAAACCTGATGCCCAAATTCAGATTACACTTTTTACATACCCTCCGAAAAATGGTTGGTCCTAAAAGGGTTAAATTAGTAAGACTAGTTAATTAAACACTTTCGACTTCCACAATCTTCTCACGTAGCTTGCTAATGATTGCCAGTGGTTGTTGTGCACACACCGCTTCTTTTAGAAAACTCTGTACTTAAGCATCAGGTAGTGTTAGCTCAAGGAAGTTAGAGGCATATCTGATATTGTTATAACATTTAATAAAAAATTACATCCTGATTGAAAAGGAACAAACAGTATTATTTCTACAACAATGTTAAAGTAATCAGCTGGCTTGGACATGTAATAAGTTTCAGTGTAATTTTTGGATTATACTGTTCATCTTCCGTTGATTTTAATACTGTGCATCCATTACTTTTAGTGGTTATGAGAAAGATGCATGTATTATATAAAATGAAAATCATAATATCGGTTGTGATGGAAATAAAATAAGTTATTTTATTCCGATTTTATATTTTCAGCAGTGGGCCAAACCGGACGTCCAATAATAATGAGCAACCAAACAAGACCTGGAGTGTCCACTCCCAGTACAACACAACCACAAAAGTATGTGATTGTCACGTCACGGACAACTCCGTCGCCTTCGCCGGTAAGTTATTTATACCAGCATCAAAATATTTACTTGTAGGTTTTTGAGTAATAACTGCTAAATTATTATTTAAAGTAACTGGGCTACGGTATTATGTATTGCCATGAATAATAATTTAAACATATTTTGTTTCATTATAGATGGTATACTTACGTTAAACTTTTTCTATTAACGTTAACAGCAAAAGTTGCACAAAAGACTTGCAAAAGTTGCAAATTATCTAAAGCTTAAAAGACAATCAAGATCTTTTTAAGTTCAGTTCCTCCTTGTAGTGTAATCAAATTTTAAAATTAATGTTTGAAAAAATATAATTATTTCCTTGTCTAACAATTGTTCAAACACAACAAAAATAACCACAAATCCTGGGGAACAATAATAACATAAATAATGACATTTGATAGAGAAATCCAATCATTTGTCTGCATGTCCAATCGTCCCTTAGATAGTAGGAGATTACCTCTCGGAGGGCCTAACACTCGAGTGGGGTTGGGAGTCCCCCCCCCCCCCCCCATTACATGCATGTTATGACCTACAGACTTGTGAAAGTGTGTGATCTTAACATTCCTGGTCAAAAGCAAATGTTTTTCTCTTAGGGTAGAACTAGGCTGTGAGGTGCTAGTTTCTCGTACAGGCATAATTATTGCTGTCCTTTTCTCCAGATGGTTCCTCTTATTTCAATTCAGTTCAAATTTATTTCACAATACATCTGTTATTACATAATATAAAACAAATCATATACATAATAAATGTAAGCGATGTTTCTCCGTGCATGTCACTACCCACCCTTGCAGTTCCAAACAGAAATCTTCTCCATTTATGGGGAATGTAGGACTACCATACCATATAACCACATGGGGGTGGTTTGCAGAGTTATTGGGTAACCCACGGACAAACCACGCTCACATCAATATTTATAATAAATGTTGTTATAACAAACCCGAAATTACATTCAACATGGATCTGTATTTCTCAAGTTATTTATCTATTCAGTATTGGATCAGACTTAAATAATGTGCATTCAGTAAACTCAAGATTAAAACAAAAGAAGGTATACACAAACAGAGATCACATCTATCACAAAATATTAAGATCTTGGTGTAAAAACTCATCCATTGACTAAAAAGATCGAAACTTAAGTGACTAAGTCAGTTTTAAAAAATCCTGTAATTTGGTGAATTTTGAGTTCTTTTACCAATCTTATTCATGAATTTTCCACCAGCTTGTGATAAAAATTTACTGTATAGATTTAACCTGTGCTGTCTCGCACGATACAAGCTTGTCTGATGCAGTAGTTGTGTATGTCCATAACATGATCACACTTGAATTTTAAGAAAATCAACACTTCAAGTATGTAATTATATAGAAATATAAATACTCTGAATTTCTTCCATGAATTTTTAAAACTGTGTTTTTTTAGCCCCAAATTAAGGTTCATGGCTTTTTTTTTTTAGCAAGACAAACACTATTTTCATATCCTGAACAGATGAGTTTCCCCAAAGAAGTGTTCCATAGTTCAGATAATGATACACTAGCCTAAAATAGGCTGTTAAAAGTATCAAAGTGCCACAGTATAGCTTAAAATTTCTTATTACAAATATACCTGGTATAAAACTATAAAGGACAGACAGATTTTCCATTTATTGCGTGTCTATATAGTTTGCTGTTATCTTATTGTATGGTTTTATCGATTTCCTAGCATTTACATTTAATATTTTTTTGAAAATAATCCATATAATTTAAATACTATTAAGTTTTGAAACAAATTCTTACACTTTAAATTTGTTCTAGGGGCTCTGCCCCTGGACCCTTTGCGTTCCAACCCCGCCTCAGATGGCTGCTTCGCTTCGCTCGCAGTTGGAAAACTCGCTGAAGGCTGTCGCTAATCTTTCGCTTGTTTGTACCTGGGTGACCTAGCATCACTCAGTATTTTTAACATCTGGATTGTATTTATTCAAATGTATTAATGTATTTAATGTATTTATTTGAATACTTAGTGACTTTAAAGGTGGTATAAAAAGAAGTTGTATCTATTCCCCTTCTAAGTGACTTGAAAGGTGGTATAAAAAGAAGTTCACAGTTTAAATTTTATGCACATTTTTGCAGACATAAGACCTAGCACATTCGAATTCTGACGTCAAAAAACCCCCATATGCAAATTTTCATCAAAATCGTTAGAGCCGTTAGCGAAATCTCCGAAATAAATTTATAAATATATACAAATATACAAGAATTGCTCGTTTAATAAGATAAGATAACATCAGAGAACTGATTTGAGTGATTCATAATTTTAATATTTGAGAAGGGGAAATTTCAATGTTTGATTTGAATGTATTAAACTAGATTTACTTTAACCATTTAAATAACTTGGAGAACCTGCAAAAACTAAGAAAAATAATTTGCCAGTTCTAGGGTGAAAATGTACATTTTTTATGTGCAGATGAAAATGTAATACGGAAGCAGTTAGTGCAGCGCTACCACTCAGGGGGTTTATCTCTGATGTTTTCATCTGTGGTCGTTATTTTCTCTCATTGCAGTTTTACTCATGTTTTCATTATTTTACAGATGTATTTACCTCAACCTCTTTTAAGACCTCCTTTAGGCCGTCCATCGAGACCACAGTCATGTAATCCTTATTTCCCTGAACCATCTTCTCCATTACCTTATTATCCATACTCTCCTTATGGTTGCAGACAGGTAAGCTATTGCTATTACCACATTATTTCACGTAGGTTTGACATTGTAATATATTCAACTATATTTACTGCCTATCACAATCACATTTTATACTGTAAATACAAGGTGTGTTTTTAAAGGAAGTACCGGTTCTAATTATGGGTGCTGCAGCTCTACCTTCTGAGTGTGCTGATTATATACATCTGTTGGCTAAACACAGACACTGTTATGGAAGCATTTGTCTGTGTTTAGGTTTGTTTGTATTTTAAATTCCACAGACAATTGAAAACTCCACCGATTGTGAAATACATGCTGTAATTTGTTTTCTTAGTGAAAAAGATGTGAAAACAGCTGAAATTTATTAGGAGATTAGTGAAGGTGTATAGAGAAAACACTATGAGCGATGGAATGGTAAGAAAATGGGTTAGGTCATTTAAAGATAAACATACTTATTTTCATGATGACAAGCTTTATGGGCGACTATCTTCCATTACTGAGGACTTGGTGCAGAATGATGTTGCAAAAGTTTGAGGTGACAAATGCTTTAACATATCTAGTGAGTTTCCTCATGTTTCAAGAATTGTTATTTATGAAATTATGTCAGAAGTCTCCCCCCACACATATGTCATCGAATCTCATGGCTGGGAACAACTTAATCATGTAGCTTTGATTTGGCTGATTTAATGCCCAGTGACTATCACTTTACTTGAAAAAGCATCTAGGTAGTCAGCGCCAAGACCAGAGGATGGAATTCAGAAGCTTTTTGTAAAAATGATATATGTCTTAATATTGGTGGTAATAATATTGAAAAGAAGATTAAACTATAATCCTCCTTGGATAATGTTTATATTGCAAAGCATCTTTTTTCTCGAACTTTGGCATCAACTTTTGCACCGTCTTCAGTATAGTGGACAGACTGTTGTCCATTTTCTTACCATTCCATCGCTCATAGTGTTTTCTTCATACGCTCCACTAATCTGCCGATGAACTTTGCCTGTTTTCACATATTACTGCATATTGTGCATTAAGAAAACAAATTGCAGCATAATATTTCACTATCGGTGGCATTTTTAATTGTCTGAGGCATTTTAGATACATATCTAAACACGGACAAATGCTTTTGTATTGGTGTCTGAATTTAGACAACAGATGTAGTTACTCTGCTCACATGTGTATTGGTGAATATATTCAAAAACAGTATTTATTTTAAAAACACACCTCATGTTTCAAAGTAATTTAATAAGCAGCAATAACTGTCACAAGAGGTTCTGAATGTGTTTACACTTGCCAGATATAAATTGCATTTTAAAAAGTCATTGCAAGTTGACCAAATTGTTATGAGTTTTGTTGCAGTTCTGTTACACTAATAACTTTCTATTCAACAGTCTGTCGGACGCAGCCAAATAGAAGGAATAGTTGCCTCTCAAATATGCTTATATAAGTTTAAATATGTGCATGTTTAAAATTACATCTAATGTGAAGGTTTCCTTTCTCTGTAAATATACAACTAACTGTACAGCACTAAGGTGACTAACTCATGCTTATGTTTGTTCTTGCTTAACTAAACTCAAACTTGCTTACTAATCAAAAATCTGTAATCTCATTAAAACCGTGAAATATTTGTATTTATACCAAACTGAACGATTGTTCAAAGTCTATATATTTTTACTGAAATAATTATTGAAACTCATCTCTTTCACCAACTTGTAGAGAAATGTCTTTCTGGTATTTATTTACATTTCCGTGGCAAATTCAATTTAAACAATCTACAACAATAATTTATTATTAAAAACATTTGGAGCCCATCAGTAAACCCTGCAAAGTATTGGAAATTAATTTGTGAAAAAAATTAAAATGTAGGTTAACACATTAGGTTTTGGTCCGTCTTGCTACAGCATAGGAAATAGATTTTAAATAGGGATGTGTCGATACCAGATTTTTCGATTCTCGATACCGATACCGATACTTTGAAAAATCGATTCTCGATTCCCGATACCGATACCTAAAAAAAAAAAAAAAATCAGCAGCGAAAAAAAATAAATAAAATGACGAATGTCCGCAAAGAATACGACGTCCGAATATTATTAGCGCTAATTTAAAAAAACGCCGGCGTTAAAAATAATTTAAGTACCACAGTAAATGCCCGCAAAAAATCGACGCCCGAATATAATTAGTATTAATTTTATGAACTACCATTGGTGAAATGTTATTAAAAATAAAATGACGAATGTCCGCAAAAGAATACGTCGTCCGAATATTATTAGCGCTAATTTTATAAAACGCGGCATTCAAACGCAATTTAATATACAACAGCGTATGTCCACGAAAAAGCATACTCCCGAAAACAATGGAATGTCCGCATAAGAAAATACAATTAACCTAGTCCAATGAAAAACACGGGAGAGTTTCAGTAACGAAAAAGCAGAATGCGTTACATTTAAAATAAAACAAGTTTTTAATTATTCGGAATAATATTTTTTTACGACTGACTAGGATTGAGTTACTCGGAATATCATGTTTTGTTTCTGAACGTTCAATTAGGATAAGTTCAGAAATAATCGGAACTTCAATCATCGAAAATTTGATTCGACGGCGTCAGTTTAATCCCGCCGAAGTCTGAACAACTTGTTAGAACAAACTACAAAGTACTGTAATATCAAGTTAATAACGCTGTGTGTAAATACAGTATTCAGTTTTAGTGCAGTATTTTATTCATTTTTTTTTATTATTAGTTAATAGTAGAGCGTCGATTTGTTCGGGTAATTAAATTGTGTAGGCCTACTCACTTACGAAGGGCTCAACAGCGGCCGCTGTTCCGTTGAGCGCACAAACTCCCTGAAATCTACAACTCGGCTGATTATGCGAGTAAAAAGCTTTAAATTCGGAATTACGTGCAGTACTGTAATGTATTTATTTATTTACAGTACATTTCATATTAATTTGATTAAGTTTAGTTAGTTGAGGATATGTGGAAACTTAACCGGAGTAGGCTAGTCTATTCAGCAATGGCATCAAAGGGTGGCAATATTTTATAATAGACTTTGAAAGTGATGGACTTTTGTCTGTAATTTAACTTAGCTGAATACTTGTATTTAATTATCTGTACATAACATACTTAATCATTTCAGTATTTAAATTAAATCTTATACTTTACTCTTAAATTCTTGTTAAATTCCTTGAATAATAAATAGAACCGATTTGACTCTAGAACCGGGAACCGAAAAAAAAAAAAATAGAAACGACTCATCTCTAAATAAAAAGTAAAACAAAGGAATCCGTCGGGTCTCCCATAAAAATCATAAATCACGGGTAACGTAAGTCCCAACAAGTTTTACCCGATTTCAAACAAATAAAATTATTGCTTTATACTTTTGTTACCGATCTATAAAATGTGTTATTTTTCTTCGCAGTAGACACCCTAATTCTATAGACACGATAACAAACGAATCAATAAATGTTTGACCTTGAGCCTACTCTAGACTTCTTGTGTACAAATAACAGCCTACGCATGAATAAAAATAAAACAAGAAGCGTTTACTTAAGAAAGGAAACAATTGCCTAAAACATTTTACTGGGGAAAATGTCTACTTACATAAAATTAATAATGTTTTACATTTTCCCTACTGATATTTATTGTTAAATGCTGAATTGAGTTAAAATACAGAGAATGCGATTGCAAATACCGGAGATTACATTCACGGAGTCTATACGAGAACGGGCAGTTCTGACAACTGAGTATCTCTTGGTATCGGTATCGAGTTTCGGCTATCGATTCTCGATACCGATACCAAAGCTAAGTATCGGTGGTATCGAGAATCGGTATCGAGAATCGACCCATCCCTAATTTTAAATGATCTGTTTTAAATGATGATTTTTTCTAATCATTTTTAATCCACGTAAAAGTATATTGTTAAGTTAGAGCTTGTGATTGTTGATGTTGTTTGTAAACTAAAGATGCGCTAATGTTTAAGATTTGAAAATATGTATACAGGGTGGTTACAATAAAACTTAAAGAACTTATTTCCCACATCAAAACTAAGAACAAATGTAATATACAAATATGTCTTATAATACTATTCCACTGAGCCACTGTTTTGTATTTTTAGTAAACAAAATGTACCTATGTCTTCCTAATGGTGAATGATATAGAGTTGAAATTAAGAAGGAACTTGGTGTTATAAAGACCCGATTTGCAAACAAATAATCAACTAATTTTCTTTTCTCATTTAAAAACGGTTTTCTTGATATGGGTGTTTGCCAGCTTTTATTTATTTCATAGGTCAAATAATTTGGGTGAAATTCATAACACGCCATATTATTGTGACGAACATCTGAAAAAATAAATAGCCTGAAGAATTTACTTCAGTTGACAGTATCTAGTCAGAGTATTAAGTTGGTAACACTTCTTACTTTCTTAAAAAAAAGGTTGTTTTCTGCAAAGATGTAATCAGGATGGCATGTTGTAAACTTACACTCAGGGCCGGATTTAAAGTTTAGATGATCCTAGGCCCAAGAGTTTGTAGCCTTCATGATGAAAAACTCAATTATCATGAATTATTATTATTACAATTATATTATCATCTTATTATTATAAATTTATATTTTCTAGTGCTCAAATAATCTTGTAGTTGTTCATTTACATTCCATAAAGTTGGATTCGAACTGAAAACAGTATCAGTTCTCCCACTGTCTAAATGAACTTCTTTCTCTTCAGGTTGATTTTCAAAAACAGCCTGTGCTGGATCGGTCACACAAACTGCCTCGAATTTAGAAGTTACAGTAGATACAGGCTGTAAGTTTTCACTGTGGTTTATATTCGCATTAACAATTCCACATTCAGCAGTGCGATAAAAAAAGGACATTATTTTAGGAATCTGCTTTGTTGTAACTTTTTATTTTTCTTCACACTTTTTTTAACTCTGCGCCACTAGGTAAAACAAAGTCTGCATTCGAACAAAGCACTGACTGATTGTTTGCTGTGAAGGTGAGGGATTACTGCTGTAAACATTAACATTGTGCTTGTGCCTCGTCTTGGCCTTATAGCCAGTAGAGACACACTGATAGTCAAGCGTACTACTCGACCGAACTGCGGATATCGATAAACTTGAGTCACAAGCTCTACGCCACTGTAACTTTTTGCATAAACCACACGAAACTTCAATGAACAATCATTACGTACAACAATAAACTGTATAAAAGAAAATTAAATGAAGACTTTTCTTAATTCACTATAAATATTTTCTTTTTATTTAAGCAAAATAATATTATTTTTTTAGCTTGCGCCTCTTGGAATTGTGCGCCCCTAGGCCCAGGCCTAGTGGTAAATCCAGCCCTGCTTACACCATTAATTAAAGTTAACTTACTTTTTGTTCATCACAAAACTTCCTTTTTCCCAATGACGCGTTTCGGAGATTTACTCCATCTTCAGAATGATATCACTCTTCCAAGTTTCTCAATTCATTTAGTAAAAACCCACAAACATGTACTTACATACTTTACTTTACTTTCTTTATTACACAAATTTATACATTCTCTTACACAGAAAACAGGTGCAGTGTCTATAATTAATACGTAAAAAATCTATAACTAATATATACTGGTCATCAATTTATCTTACTAAGTACTAACATCTACATCATAACCTCAATCTCAGATTGTTAGTGGATTTTTAAAATACTCATTCAAACATAGAGAACATATTAATTTAAGATATAGAGTGCAGCGCATATGGTGGTCCAAGGACTGCTGCCTCAGGGTTGTGTAATAATGTGATGGTGATTACTTGAATTCCTGTTATCTTGGATGCTGATTGCCATGACATGAAATACAGCATGTTC
>JAGFPH010002617.1:26685-69736 GCA_018207615.1 Philaenus spumarius | reverse complement strand
TTCGTAATGCATGATCAGTTGTCTCAAGACTTCTACATAAATCTTTACGTGTTGATTGTCTCGAGTCCAGATAAACGGAGTGCTGCTGTGATATGTCATTACCAGTTGAGATTACAGTTTTTGATGTGTCGGATTGTGCACGGTGCACGGCTTGTTATTAACAGGTTATTCAACCATCACCTGTGCCGCCATCGAGTGGTGCTTTGGTTAAACTTGGTTCTTCTAATCAGGTGACAGGATCAATGACCAAACTAGTTGTAGTTTGCATGTCCAATACTCCGACTTCCGCTACTTTCACACAGGTAAGCCTAAGTCACCTAACATGTATTAACTGTATCCAGGGCCGTCCCTAGGACGGGGTAAGTGGGTCACCTGCCCCGGGTGCCGATACAAATTTGTTATTGCCTTCCGGGCATAAAGTTCACTTCTCGCTGCCGTCAGACAATACAAATTTTTTTTCTGTTTCTATTCTTATTTACCAAACATTCATGACTACTAGTCTATTAGCCCTGTCGGTGTAGGTTACAACTACCAGTAATTTGCAATACGGCTGATTTTTTTTATAGGTACCTTAAAGTATGTAGTTCGTGGGTCCGGTACTCCTAAAATCGAGAAACCCATTGATAAGTCAAGTGTCTCTAGATCAGGTCATTTTCAAGATAACAAGCTGAGACTCATCATAAATGTTTAAAATATATATTTTAACTCCTATGTCAAATTTCAATTCAATGTATTAAAATTCAGCCAATTTAGAATGAGCCAACACTTTATATATGAATGAGATTTCAACTTTTAGTAATTTCCCTTGCAGCAAAATACATATGACCTTTTTTATTGAAAAATACTTCCCCTGCACAGTGGTATTTTTTATTTTTATTTATCTTCATCCCAGCTCGGAATATTAAGGAATAACGAAAAAAAAGTTTTTTGATTTTTTTTTTTCGACTTTGGGAAATTGATAGACTGGTAAACTTTTTTAGAATTAATCTACATACTTAAATGTACTTATAAACAAAAAATCAGCCGTATTGTCAATTACTGGAACTTTTGGTCTAAAATTACCCCTACCGACTGGCATATATATATATAGTTTTCATAAAAACGAGTTCAACCAGATAAGGGGTCGCTCAATGTAAGCTTGCTCTGGGTGCTTATACTCCTAGGGACAGCCCTGACTGTATCCACTCCCACTGGGCTTCTTATGGTATGATACATTATGATACTTTGTGTTCTGAAATTGTATAAAACACATTTTCAAAAGTCATGATGTTTTTTACTGTACTATTGTACTTCATTTTAATCAAACACTACACAAAAAATATCTTTTGTTTAAGCATCAGTCTTCAAAAATAACCATACTCTTTTATTATAAACCTAGCAAAATTACCCGACTAGATATTATTAGAACCAAATGTTACTTTAGTTTATTTTTGATTGTGAAGTAATTTACATGTTTTAATGAATTTCTGTAATAAAACTATCATATCAACTATTAAAAGTCTAGGCTCTAAATTGCTAATACATTTTTTGTTATTCCAAAATATAAGAAAAATAAAATTGCCTTTCAGGAAAGTTCTCCATAACTGCTTAAGCAAGACACATTAAATTGGGTAGTAATTTTTATTTTGTGTTGAAGATGAAATACTTTTTCAGGCATTTCAAAATGGCGGAAATCCCCATTACTGTATCTCTCTAACCGTTTAACACAAAGATGTTAAATATTGGATTATTCTATACATGAAAAATTATTTGTACATCTTAAGCTTTATTAATATAAATCCTAGACTTAAAATCGATTTGTTGGTTTGGTTAGCAAAAATTCGTCAAAATGTATATTATTGGATAAAAATAAATAAACATTGGATTCTAATAAATTGTATAAACTTTATAAACATGTAGGCTTACATTTTTTTTTTTTATATATATATTACTATGTACTGTTGAAACAGGCAAACGGCTGATTGTGTAGTCAGTTGTCCAAACATCACTCACAATTTGCCTTGAAGATGAACCCTAATAAAAAAAATCTGCATTAGCTTTAGGGGCTGAGCATTTAAATTGCAATTATGTCAAACACGTAGAAATTAGCTGTGATAATGAAACTTATAAGTGATCTGTTCAGAAATATTCTTACGACAATCAGCACTATTGTTAACTAATTCATATTAATAAAATTTAAATAATTAATTTAAATTTAATTGAAAAACGATTTCTTTAACTTAAAAAAACAATTTTATTTTATTAATTACAAATTTCAAGTTCTCGTTATCAGGCTATTTTACGTTTCTTTGGTTTATACAAAAAATGTAATCGAGAAAGTTATAGATAAAAATTTTAATTATGTTTTACTTTTGAATATTTTTTGTTTATAGGATTTACAGTTTGCCCTCAGGATCAGGTCAAATGAGCACTTTTAGACTCCATGACTAAGAAAACATTACAGTGTTAATTTTCGAGCAACCAAAACATTGACCACAGAATTTTTTTAAATGGAAATAACTGAATATTTAGCTAATCCGATTAATTTCAAAACTTATTTTATCACGCGGTAATTTAATTATTTCTTGTCTAATTTACATTGGTGCAAATGTTGACATAATGCTGACATAGTAAGAAAACACAAAATTAATTAATTATTTGTTTGCTTAGTTACAGGCCTACACTATAATAATTGATGTTGACGATAAACATTGTCATTTCATAATGTGAACACATTTTATTGAAATTAATAATTAGTTATACATTCGTTGAGTTTAACATCTACACCTAATTGTGAATATTGTTATTCTTTTTTCCTTGCATTATATTTTCTGACCTTGTTAGTTTTTAGTGCTGGTTATATGATGGCTGATAATAACACCTAAGTGTCAACCTAATGTTTATAGAAAAGAGTCCCCTCCATAGCCTTCACCCTACACCCTTGCCAAAAGGCTGGCTGCTAAGCTAGGTTGTTCACACCTCAGTAACCAATGTTGGCTTACTTTACATCTCAGTAACCAAGTAATAAATTATTGTTAACTTAGCCCTGCAGAGAACGTTTAATATTGTGTTTATGAAATATATATTTTAAAATGCCACAATTCGGTTGTTAATAATAATAATTGAAAAATAAAAACTAATTTTTAGTATCTTTCATAAGAAAATATAAAAATAATACAATAATAGCAGTTACATTTTTAAAAGTTGAAAAAGATCTTGCATTGTTAATTTTTGGAAAACCTGTATACCCTTATAAACTTTTGTACCTTCCTGAAGTTAGGTGAAGAGCTAAACGAACCGACAAACCTATTTTTATCCTAGCAGATCCTGAAATATAATCAGTTTCCATACTTTTCAAACTTGTTGGAATTTTGCTAGATTGAGATAGTTGAAACAAAAATAATCGTTTCCTTGGAGGCTCAGGCCTGTAAATTTCCCTGCAGTCCCTTTGTTAGTGCATCTGCATACCCTTCTCTACTATGTCCTGGTATCTATCAGAGCTGTCTGACTATTTGTATGTCCTTATATTAGTCTTAAACACATTCCCTCATAGACCAGGGCCATGGTCAACTATTACTTGCCTGGCCTATCTTAAAAAGAGTCAATAGTTGACAGCTGTTTTGCCTATCTGTCATGCATCATCAGAACAACTAAACACTTAATCACATTATCAATCAAAACTTTGTTGTAAAAACACATTTAGACAACAGATTAAAAAGTACTTTAAAAAATACTTAATATATTATATAATATTTACAGTGGTGAAAAAATGTAAAAGTGGACAGTCACTGTGATGTTAAATATTATATAATGTGTTAAGTGTTTTTTTAAATGTGCGTTTTAATATTTTGTCTAAATGTGTTTTTACAACAAAGTTTTGATTTTATAATGTGATTAAGTGTTTAATCGTTCTGATGATGGCTGACAAATAGGAGAAACAGCCTGTTGACGACTGTTTATGAGATTGCTCAGGCAAGTAATAGTGTATAAATAAATATATCATATATTAGTAGTGTTCAGTACAGCTATAGCAACAAAAATTAACTGTATATAAGATGAATGGTCCATATGATGGCCCTAATTTAATCTCTTAACTAAAGCAACTAAACAATTCAGTAAAGTAAGTCTAACAGGTCCTCGTCCCGACTGCCTCTTTCCTTTTTATGACAAAATATCTTTAACCTTTAAAACATACATACATTTACAAAAATCAACAAAACTTGCATAAGTTAGAACAAACTTATCAACAAGAACAATAATTTAATTGTAAATGTTTTTTATAACCCATTAGGTGGGCAATGTTGACCTAAATTACAAAAAATGAGCTATGTTCTTTCAGTTTCTGTATAATATTAATTTACAACCAAAATATAATACAGGAATAAATATTCACAATCTATCTAGCCTGAACATATGTTTTGAGTTAAGGAAACAAACTAATTATGTATTTGTGAAAGAAAGTCCCTGCAAAGATGATGTAATTATATATGTTATTGCTTTTGTGTCTGTGTGTGTTGGAGGCCTGTCATAACATCTAGCAATAGGGCCCACAAATAGATGGGGGAGGCCTGTCATAACATCTAGCAATAGGGCCCACATATAGATGGGGGAGGCCTGTTAGTCTAAGCATCATTAATGGAATGAAGCTCACCAACAATTGAAAGATAAAAGAAAATAATATTAAAGGATATTGTTGCAGTAAGAGCAAATTAAGAGATATTACTTATTTTGTAAAGTTTAAACTTGTGGCACACCGCTTGAACTATGGTACAGTTTGTGCAATGTGTTGTAATTGATGTTTGGGCTATGGTAATTCAGCCTGAGTGTTAACATTCCGCATATAGGGCAAATGCAAGTGCAGAGGTTAATGCAGGCGCTGAAGTTAATGCAGCTTTCACAGTCTTCATATATTTGCAGTTTTGGGTGAGATTCTATCTGCCTTTAATTGTTATGTGTGCAGTAAAGTTTGTAGCTCTCTATTTCCATGAGTGTTCCTGTGTGTAGCTTTCTAGTGGAATAGCCTTATGTTAACTAATGATTATTGTTTTGTAATTAACATCAAGTTATTGGATAACTGTTGAATTAGGGTCAGATGGTTTAATAAAGAACATTAATCAGTGGTTCAGTGAATTTTTAGTTAAACAATGATTCTCTATATTCCTTATCGTTAAAGTTTCCGACATATATCTTATAATATTTAAAACCTTCAATTACTAACTCTCAAGACAGAGCAAGCTGAATATTATTATGATATATCCAGAACAAATTACTTTTGCGTTTATCTCTTATTCTTCATGAAAAGGAATACCGGTGGTTTGTTCACCTCTTTTGCTAAAGTATCAGCTTCCGTGTGTGTGTGTGTGTGTGTGTGTGAGAGAGTCTCTCAAAACTCACTTTGCCGAATCCCTTATATTGTCCCAACCACCAATCAATCCACAAGCAGAGTTTAAATCACTGACCTCTCTTAGTTCGGAGGAAGTTTATGTACTTTGCCAGGTTTCTGAACTAGATAACTAACTATGATTTAGCTAGTAGTGTCAACTATTACAACACTTTTTGATATATCTAAAATAACAGGCTACCTTCATGACTTTTTCACAAAAATTTCTTATCTGCTACAGTTTTCCTGTAAATTATATGAACACTGCTGTTTTTTTTTTTAAATATTAGGACAGTACTTTTGAAAATAGACATCACTGCCTACTCTATCAGCGCAAAACAGCTCATCATGGTTGAACTGATTGCATCCTGGGAAACTAATATACCTCAGCAGCAACAAATACTATGAGTTAGAAGCAGCTGAAAGAATGAAAGGTTTTTGTCCTGAGTTGTTTGTAGTGGAAGTTGGTGCCCCAGTTATTTGTAGAGGAAGTTGGTGCCCGTGGATTACCATCTAAAAGTATGTACAACTTTCTGAAGGCAATAGGACTTGGGAGGAAGAAAATTAAGGAGTTTTTGAATCGAATGTCACATGTGGCTTTAAGCGCATCATATCTTCTTTGGATCACAAGGAATGAAGAATGTGCAGTTGGTGAGGGGAACTGTGGCCACATAAAGACGTCTTAACCCTCCTTGCCCGATCGTCAGTCTGGGGCCAACCAAAGTCCCAGAAAAGTAAATCACATCTGATCATTCTTGTGGGCCTGCCGTGAAGACAGTGATACCACATACAAGCCATGTTCTTCTCATCATCATCACATAATTCTTAAAAAAAAATGTTTAGATAACCTTAAACACAGCCTTTTCAAATGATACATCCTTACGACAGTGTTATAAAATATTTATTTTTTGGTTTACAAACTTTGCTCCCTCCAAAAAAAGTAATTTTTTCAAATTAGCAGGGCTACCCCGCGGCTTTGAATGAAAGAAATATTGAGAGGGTTCACTGGCCCAAAAATATATAGCGAGTTTTGTCCAAATCAATCTATGTTTACCATTTATGCTTACATGCTCCGGAAAGCACAAAAACCATGATTTTCGCCATTTTGTTAGAAGTGCACTTCACGTCTATGACACATTTTACCTAAAATATTTTTCTCTCTTATTTTAACTTAAGAGTAGGCTATTAGTGAAAGTTTTAGGTCTCTAACTTCATAACCAGTTTCTGATTTAACATTCTAAAACGTTCTGGAACAGGAAGTCCAACGATGATCTAGAACCATCTGGAACATTCATAAACCTTCTGGAAGATTCAGGAACATTTTGGCCAGTCTCTGCTAATTTGGCACTCGATTCTCAGTTGCTTCACCCACTTCGTATAATAAATCCATTGATGCAATGCGATCTTTTGACACCCAAACCATACAGTTCCTAACCAAAGCCTTCTTCATGAAGGGGGCTACCTTATTATAACCTCCATGGGGCTGTGCGGGTGGGTTGCGGAGTTATAGCGGCACAATCGGATAAACCACAATTACATTTATTATATACATTTATTTCTGATAGTTACAAGGCATAAGGATTAGCATACTTTATAACTGTTCCAAATTTCATTGTGACAGCTTCAATGGTTTTTGAGAAAATTGACTGTGATAAACAGACCAATTTACAAGATCTTATAGGTTTTCATTTTTCTTCTTAAGGTATAGAACTGTAAAAATGAAGTTAACTTACCCCTGTAGACCAGGATAAAGATTTATAATTTTTACAAATTTACATTCAACAAAAAAGGAAAAGGATTTTTTAAATAAAAGACATGACTTACTCCAAGCATTCAAAAAGAAAGTATATTTTTTCATACATTTTTAATAAAATGAAAATATGTTTCTTTCTATTTTACAAACAATAACGATTTTAATACAAGATATTTTTCTTAGTCTTATTGAATTGCACTTGAAATTACTTATTTTACTTTAGGTCTACCTACACCGCATGAATGGTTTGGTTCCTTATAGACTCAGTTTGGCGCACTGGAAATTTAAATAATACTGGACCAGTTTCGGTAGTGAAAGCTAAAGCTAAGACTAAATGCTAAATGCTTTTGCTTATTTTTGATTCAACAGACACGTTACAGTATACTACTTACTGGATTTTGTTGTACATTAGACATCACTGTTAGTAGCTTTATGCACAACTTTTGCTATCGAGTGAATAAAAAAATAGTTGTAAGTTTATTAGTTCCTTAATTATATTGTCTTACAAGAATTCAATTATTAATAAATTTAATATTAACACATGATTTGATATAGGTACATTATTTTTAATCAATTTACAATCAGATAAGCATGTCCTTTACCTATTAAAATCTTTCTACAACAGTAGTATTAGACTTTATAAATTTAACACAATATATGTGAAGCTTGCATTCCTATATTACATTTTTAGTTGTGTTTTGTTTGTGAAAATCTATATTTTGTCTAATTCATGTTGTAGGCCGGGCAACAGCAGCCAGGGAAACAGGTATATGTAACAGCTCAAGGTCAACAAATCAAAATGGAGTCATCTGACGAACATCAAATACTAGATATGAATTGTCCTTAGACAAAATGGATTTATAACATTTTAATTTAATATCAGATTTTAACTAAACATATTTTACAACTGGAAAAATGTATGGAAAATATTATAAACAGATGATTTTTCCTAATCTTGTCTTGTTTTGTCTTGACTTCATTGTAGAGAGTGTCCTTTATATTATTTAATTTTAATTAGTTATTGCCATTAAGTATGTTGTATGAGGGTGAGACAAATATAAACTGGTAAAAACAATATAAATAAAGCACAATAATACTAACACAGCGCTATCATGACTCTCAGTTGATTCAAAGGTTATTATGGATGATGTGCGCAGAGGTTAGGGAGATGCCAAATACTAGTAGCAATAAGTAGCACTCCAAATACGCCAGGTTGTCTGAATGGGTTGGCTTTCTTCTCTCTCATGATAATACTATATCACAAGAGGAACTTCATATAAAATTGCAGTGTTTACAGACACCATTTAAACTTTTTAATGATTCATAACAACATTTTACGACAAATAATGTCCACATTTAAATTCACGATATGCTGGATTTGTACAACCCATGCACCAGTTGCCACTGATATCTACTGACTCCAATATTTGATGTCTTTATTAATTACAGTGTTTTGATTAATTCATTTCACAATAATACCTATTGTAATAAATAATAATGCAATTTCACTGCAATGTTGACAATATAAAATTGGACAAGGTTAAACACATTTCAACAAGTTTCTTGACATTTCTGTGTACAGTACTTATGTGCCTTTGAGATTTAACACACATAGACACAATCACAGACAATTTAGTACAAAGCAATTTGAACTGTATTTTCTATCAAAATATTAGATGAGTCTATCAAAAGGAACCAAACTATAACTAGAAATAAGTCTCTCCCAAAGTTAAATAATAAACTGTTAACTATTATATCCCCGCAAGATTTTACCAAATAATAATTAGAAATTAGGATAGAGCAACTATTTACTGTATACACTGTGTCCTTATAAGTAAAGAGCCAAACTTCAGGGAATGGTTCTTTGGGTTAAAATAAAGAGAAAATCAAAAACTAAAGGATTTTTTCCTAAAACTCTTCGTTTTCCAGATATCCGCCATTTTGTATTTTTACAAAATAATTCATATCTAGCTAGTTGAGTCCAAACTTGACATTAAGTTTTACCTAACAAAGATCTATCTCAAGAACAATAATCGATTCTATCCAATCATGCGTTCAAAATGGCGGCTGTTTGAAAATTTCAAACCTAAATTACTCAAAAACTGTATTTTATAACAAAAAATGTCAAGACACCTTTTTTATAGCCCTTTTGATTCCCTATCGGATGGTCTCACTTTCAAAACAATCAGGTGATGGATAATGGCGAAGTTAAAGATAATGACAACAAATGTACATACAATATTGTAGTATTTACTGTGTTGGTATAGGATGCCGGGTTGAACAAATCAATTATTACACATAACTTAGCTATTATCCTTTAACGATTGTTTTTACAGTTACACCATCCGATAGAGAATCAAAACGGAGAGTATTTTTATGTGAAGTGTTCCGCAAACAGCACCTCCAACAGCCTGGGGAACATCCTCAACACTAGGCCAAGGCCGAACAATACGAATAAATATGGCAATGGTGGCGTATACAGACTCAAGTGTGATGACTGCAACAAAATTTATATAGGTCAGACTGGCAGATAATTTGCCCAAAGGTTTAAAGAACATTTACCTTCACATAAAAATGCTCTCTCCAAACACACTTCCAATTTCGTTGAACACTTAATAAATACTAATCACAATTTCACAGATATCAGTACCAGTCTAACTACCATTCATAATGAGAGGAAGGTACACTGACTCAAAGTATTGGAGGAATATAACATATACATTACCCAAAAGAAATACCCCAACATACTTCTTAACGAGAAATTGAATTTCTCGGCTAACCCAATTTACGACATACTATTAAATCTTAAGTTTATATAGTAGACTTCTATAGCAGATAATTCTTGTCCTCAGTTCAGTATCCGTCCGGAAGCAAACGAACTACGATGTGGCCACACCGGGGTACTTTTAGTGTAAAATTTAACGAAGAGCTAGCCTCTGATTATTTTATCATGTTTTTAGTAACATATATGTTTAGTGTTGTGTTAATGTGTTTTATTTAAGTATCCTGCACCTGACGAAACCGACTGTGATCGGCGAAACAGCTGTAGTATTGCCCCGACTACTAAATAAAGTAATAATCTATATTTATTCATATCAGCAATTCAAAAGCGAAAGATTATTTAAAATCGATTTGGTTTTATAAAGAATACAATACACAAATATGTTGTATATTTTATTTCAAAATTTCAGATAATGCCAAAAAGTATCATTATCAATCATTTCAATTAATTAGAATCTAATAAAAAATGTTATACACACTTTTGTACAAATTAATCTTTTTTGGTGAAATAATACCAATAACCCTCGAGTTAGTAACACTATCACGAAGGAAGGAGCCAGGAGTGATTGTCTATGTTCCAAGCTGAGAAAGTCTTTTCACGGGAAATCAGATGATAGTGAAATGAACAGAGCAATAAGTGTGCGTGGTGGGTGAGATTTAAATAAAGCTTCTGAAAAAGTGTCAAGCCAGGAAACACCACAAAATATTATGCAAGATCCCTAGTACTGCGGAAGAGGCTAGTCTGCCAAAAGACATTAGAATTATCCAGGATGTAACGCGCAAGGTGAATGAAGGGATTACCTCACAAATACCTAGTTAGTGAGTTTACTGTGGGATTACACACTACATGCAATATCTTCTTCTGCTCGAGGTATTGCGAAAGAAGATATTGCATGTAGTGTTTAATCCCTAATCGTAACTGAGATAAGCATGCAAAAGTAACATGCTACTTCCAACTGTATGTTGCTGATAGCACCTGTAAGAAAGATAGGTCAATGAGTAGAGTAAAAATCGTGCCTTATGCTACTGCATTTGAAACAGACAAGTAGGCCATAGAGATAAGTGAAATGGTTATCTACTCAGTGATGCGATCAAGTGTCAGGAGGGTTGTTAATGAGCAATTTTTTAGTTCAGTTAATAGCTGATGTATGCGTTTTAAAATGAACTGCACATTTAAATCTTTATGCGATGTCCTAACTCCAGTGCACCTGGCTGCTTTGTATTTGTAAATAATATACCAACTACCTTAAACTTGCTAAAATAAACAAATTAATTCAGCACACAATTTATGTCTACCTGATTTATGAATATTCATAAACTTTGAGCTTGAAGTGTGAGAAGGAATTATTTCTAAGAATAATTAGACTAACACAATTCCTGACACACATATATGTTTATTCAAAGTTGTTCACCTAATAATATGTATTTCTTTGAGCATGTGTTTACTAGTTATGCACACAATAATACTCTTGAATGCAGGGCTTGTTCATCTACCTATCTCACTCTAAGAAAAATATGTAGTAAACAAAATATGATTCTGTCGTCAAATTATGAGTAGAATAGCCCAGTCAATAGAACAAAAAAAAAAAAAGGCTAATTTTGTTATTAAATTTAACAGCAACATCCACAGTGACTTTAAGGGTAGCATAGGTATGTAAAATACAAAAACTATCAGGCAATGAGCTTTCTGCATTTTTTATAAATAAAAATAACAATAAATTAATACTTTTTTTGTTGATATTATAAAAAGTTTGCGCTATGTTCTGAAGCATTTTTATCATATTTTATCAACCTTATTCAAAAATCTAAGATGTACGAATTGTAGGTTATGATGTCTACTTTCAGAATCCGTCCAGTAAATTTAAATAGAAAACATCTGATTTATACGTGGTGCCAGCTGGTCTATATTAATAAAAACAGCATTTTTAATTGCTGTAGACCAAAAAAATGCTCTTTAAAGTCAAATAAATTACTGATATATGAATTTATATGTAATAACTCATTATTTGTGTTTTAAAAAACATAATTTTACCAATTTTTAACGTTGGTCTGTGGGTAGAGTGATACTCAGCTTGGATGGTACACTGGTTAAGTCTTTTGCATTTAGTGTGGTCATTGGATTCGAACGTGTTAATGAAGGTATATCATACCCAGGCCACAGTCCCCTCCTCTACTTTCACAATTCAAGCTCTGCTTTTATGTAATTATGTTTTTATGACTTTAGCTTGATTAATAATTTAAGTCTAGATTATGCGTGTCTGATGTGATCATAAATAATTACAAATGGTAAGTAAGAAAAGTTTACTGATCTGAGTAGTAGGGGTGTAGATATTGCTTTTTAATCTTTCCATCAAAGCTAGTTTTGTTAACTCCTTCTGTAATATTGGGGAGAAAACCGTGTACAGTGTATTCCTGTATTAAACTTTTCATTTCTCCCATGAATAATGCATCTGAGTATTCGTCCGGGACTTATTATTAGCTATTATTGCTATCTATTGTAAAACAGCAGGAGATGTACATTGTACAGTATCCTCAGACTAGGAATGTCTCTAGCCTAATGGACATGTCATACCTTCTATTTCTCCTCGAACCTGCCGTAATGGTACAACCAATTCTACGAAAACTAGGTTCTCAAAATACATTTAACTAAGAAAGGTACAACTCCGTAACGAATTGCGTCTCACTTTCTTATAGTTTTACAAACTATTCTGACACACTCTAAGATTGAGGCTACTGTACCTTGTTTTTTCACTTGTTACAAATGATATAGATTGGTATTTACTTTTTGCCATTATGTTCGTTTAGTTTTTGATAAAAATTATTCTATTTTTGTTAAGATGCCTAGCAGAGGGGAAGTTAGGATGATGCAACCAGTGATTCACACCAGGTCCCAAATGAGTACCTGCAATATAAAAATGGGGTTGCTGTACAAATAGATTTTTAACATTATCCCTTGATAAAAAAATCTGTAACAAAATACACATTTCTTATTGGGAGAGAATTATTTTGAAAATAATGTTGGTAATTCAGTGTAAAATTTTAGTAGGGTAAACATAAATATTGCTTCAAATCACCACTAACAGAAACTTTAGATATGACCTTTTAGGCACATTTAATGATAAATGACCTTTGGGGATATTTCGATTTATTAATTGAAGATGCATCCAAAATGTATTCAAATAGGGATATTGGCTCGGTTTTCAATCAAGAGAGTCAGTGAGGTGAAAGCTCAATTTGATGGGCTTATTGAATATCACAGACTTACTGGCCCAAGATCAAGTTGTAAGGTGAATATAATCATCGTTGATACTATAATATGCTCGGCAGTCAATGGTTCCAGCAGTAAGGCATGAAGTCAGTAGTAGTTATTCAACCCTGCTTTTTGGCTTCTTTTACTGAGATCGACTGGAAAAAGATACTGAAATTTGCAGAAATCTTTTCTGATGACATTACTCTTTTGTTTGGATCACAAATATTATCACTTAAAAGTTCCTTCAGATGCAAGAGTAAAACATGACAAATGAGAAACAGCTTCCTAATCTACTGTTGATTGAAGATAGTTCTCTCACTTGTAACTCTCTTGATGTAAATACTTCTTGCTGCATGTATTGCTGATCCGGTTATAGTTCCCAAAGTTGAAAGGTAAATTTAAATTAAAACTTATTGAAAACTACCTTAAGGTTATGACTCAAAATCTTAATTGTTCTACTTCTTTTTTTTATGGGTGAAGCAGTGCGATTTTAACAGACGCTTCTGAAGCAGTTTTAGAAGTGATGATTTCCATTTCAAAGGCCTGATTGCTTAAAGAGGCCATCTTTCCATTCATTCTTTGTTCATTATGATTTAAGTTGTAAAAAAGTATACAAAGACATAAAAATACAGTGTTTTACAAAATAAAATAAAAGTTTTATTAATTTAAATAAATACATTTTTAACAATTGAATTTATATCAAATGGAAAATGGAGCTGTTTAGGAAAATAACTGAGTGTATTAGTAACTAATAGTGATTCATTATACTTAATATGAGTAACTACTATTACTCTTAGTTATGGTAATTAAGTATGGTATCAGTTTCTGTATAACTTCTCAAATATAAACTTTAAAGATAAACGTAGACACGACTGTTTTACCCATGAGATCTTAAAGAAAGTACACTTTATGGTTCAGGAAAGCACACATTTTCTTTATTATAGAACATACATTAAGTTTTATGACAGTATCTGGAACCTGACTATTCAAGGTCAGAATAGCTAAGAGGGGTTTAAAGTCGCTACTTTGACAAAAACTTATTAGTTCTCTTTGTGATACTACAGAAGGCAGTGCTGGGCTAAGTAATATTGTAAGTTTACTAAAATATCAGTAACAGTCATAATTAATTAGATAAGTACAGTACTATTAAATTTGTATGTTAATGTTTACATTAGGAGAGAATAATAATATCTATCGGTTGAATGAAATGATTTTATCTTAAATTTGGAGTACGTAAATAAGAATCGTGCATTTAACAGATTAACAAAATAAAAACTATGAATAATTTCTACAGAAGAGATTATAGAGAAACGAATACTTCTATTTATCAACTTTCAAATTTGCACACAACACAAATGAAAAATATTGCTCAAGTTATTTCTCAAATATACAATGCAAGTATTTCTTGTAAATAAAGTTTTAATTTTTTGTTTACTTACTAGCATAATTTATATTTCAATCAGGATCTCTGGTAAGATATTTTTTGTTTTCATTTACTTGATTTTAATCCTTCATTTCCTGATCTGTACATGTGACACAACATCACATGGCTGCTGATTCTTAATCCATATTTTTTTCTACATTTTTATTTGAAAAACTCCACTATTATTGATTTGTTTAATAATATGATATGCCTTTTTAGTTCTTCTAAAGTTTATAAGAGTTTGTATATATTTTTCAATCAATAAATAGTTATTTTATAACATTTCAAAGGATGAAAATTCTAAAAGAAGTTAAAAAAAATAAACGGTACCAGGAACTGGCACATACTTTCTCACAAACATATTTAAATTATCAAACAGATTCACTGTGACTCCATAATTGTAGGTAGGGTAGTAGAGGTGATTTATTAAAGTAGGAGATTAAAACTA
This sequence comes from Philaenus spumarius, assembly GCA_018207615.1. Taxonomy (NCBI): domain Eukaryota; kingdom Metazoa; phylum Arthropoda; class Insecta; order Hemiptera; family Aphrophoridae; genus Philaenus; species Philaenus spumarius. The sequence continues at coordinate 54,722 of JAGFPH010002617.1, read as the reverse complement.
ATAAATATTATTATTATCTAGAAAGAAAACTATTCGATCGATTTTGAACAAATTTGCACCAAACACGTCAATTAGGCCTGTATGGATGCAAGAAAAAAGTTTTTGAAAAATTTTGAAAAACAACCCCCTTTATGGCCAAAAAATCAGTTATTATTATTATTGTTAGCTAAACGAGAATTTTTAGAAAGATGTGGTTTTTGCATATGGTAGGGTACATTAAAGGTTACAAATAAGCCAAATTTTATCAAAATCGTTAGAGCTGTTTTTTTATAAAAAAATTTAAACTGATTTTTTGGGGGTTTGTGCAAATTTGTTTAAAATCGATCAAATAGTTTTCGCTCTAGCTTTGTATACATACAGACAATCATTTTGTAAAAACTACTTTTTTGGACTCCGGGGGGGGGGGGGGGGTCCCAAAACGGATATTTCCACAAAAATCTAACATCGATTTTTTTTGCGAACACTATACTGAGAAAGTAAAACAGTTTATTGAATTGTATAAACATATAAAATAACAATTATTCTACATTTAAATTGAGAATAATAATCCTCAAATAAATTCACACAAATCTTGAAAAAAGAACAAGTAAATTAATAATCATTTTAAAGCACATACATGTGATAAGGGATTCCACTCTCTGACTGATCCATTTCTCACTTCCATCATTTTCATTATGTTAGAAAAATGATAGTTCACAAAACGTAAATGTAGTTTATGTAATAACGTAAAAATAAATAAAATAATTGCCTACATATAAAACATTCTAATAAATTGAAATATTTATAGAATAAAATACAGGATATAAAGTATGTGTTCACTCGATTTCTGACGAAATTAAACTTCCATTTTTTTGTCATCACATTCACTAAACACATATTTAACAATGTATCTCATGCACACATATTGTTTACAACCCTTGTAAATAAAACATAAAACATGTTACCTTTCATAGAAGTTGCATTAAAATGAAGTAACAGAATCAAATTTAATTCTCCCTTAGCAGATAAAATATCAAGCTCGCTAAAATTGTTGCAAATCTTCTAAATATTACCACTTGGTTTTGTCTGAAACTTATTGTTTATTGTGACTGCAATCCTTAGGACAAGGTGTGATTAAAATGAAGTCACAGAACCAAATTTCATTCTATCTTAGCAGATGAAATATCAAGGTTGTTAAAGTTGTTGTAAATCTTCTAATACCACTTGGTTTTGTCTGAAACTTATTGTTTAGTGACTGCAACCGTTAGTGTAAGGAGTGATTAAAATGAAGTCACAAAACAAAATTTCATTCTATCTTAGCAGATAAAATATCAAGCTCTCTAAAATTGTTGTAAATCTTCTAATATTACTACTTTTTACTTTCTCCACCCTATACGTAGTATATGGAGAAAGTATTGTTTTCGTAAAAATGTTCGAATTTGAATTTTCAGTTGAATTATCTGTTTTGGTGCTCCCAGAACCCCCAAAAATGGTTTAGTGCAATTATCTGTGTTGGTGCTCCCTGAACCCAAAAATATTTTTAGTGGAATTTTTTGTTTTGGTGCTCCCTGAACCCAAAAAAGTGTTTTTAGAGTGGTGTCTGTCTGTCAGTCTGTCAGTATGTATACACGACCAGAGAGGACACTATTGGTCCGATTTTCATGAAATTTGGTATGTAGGTACTAAACCCTAATATCTCCAGGCGTTTTTTTCATTTTTTGGAATTTTTAATTTTTAAGGGTAATTTACCCCTAAAAACCCATAAAAAACAACAAAAATGCAAATTTCTCTAAAACGGCTCTAACGATTTTGATCAAATTTTCAGTATTTATAGTGCTTATGATGCCAAACAAAATGACACCACCCGCTTTTATCAAAACTTCGGCGTTTTATAATTATGGGGAAATGTTTAAAAATAAACAAGTTTATGTTATCAATCTAGCATCGCGGCGGCGGCCGCACTTGGTAGCACCATGGTAGCGATCACGGCCAGTAATTCAAAGGTCGCGCGATCGAATCCCACCTTGGACAATAATTTTTTTTATACGATTGACGTTGGTAGAATATTATTTTTTTGTTTTGTTCTAAAAAATAATAAATAAAATGATTGAAAACAATATTATTTTCACTACAGTAAGTTGGGAGAAAGTTTGTGTCAGTTAACTGATACCGTTTATTTTTGTCTGAAACTTATTCTTTAGTGACTGCAATTGTTAGTGTAAGGGGTGATTAAAATGAAGTCACAGAACCAAATTTCATTCAACCTTAGCAGATAAAATATCAAGCTTGTTAAAATTGTTTTATATCTTCTAAATATTACCACTTGGTTTTGTCTGAAACTTATTGATTAGTGAATGCAACCCTTAGTGCAAGGGGCGATTAAAATGAAGTCACAGAACCAAATTTCATTCTCACTTTAGCAGATAAAATATCAAGCTTGTTGAAATTATTGTGAATCTTCTAAATATTACCAAAAGGTTTTATCTGAAACTTATTGTTTAGTGACTGCAACCCTTAGTGCAAGGGATGATTAAAATGAAGACATAGAACAAAATTTTATTCACCAAAAATTTAGCAGATTAACTATCAACTTGTTAAAATTGTTATAAATCTTCTAAAAATTACATTTTGGTTTTGTCTGAAATTTATTGCTTAACCCTTAGCGCAAGTGGTAAATAAATTTGTTGAGTGTTTAGCTTATGGGAAATGCAATGTAAATAGTAGCAAATTAGAATTTTAAAATCTACACGTAGGCCTCTACCTATAGACTGAGCTTAAAGGGATTATTTAATGTTGTAAATATGTATTTACATTTTGATTAATTTCCTCACAATGAAATCCCATACATAATTTAAATTAGAAAAATTAGCCATAATAAATAAGGTAATAACAACCGTAAATATTTTTTCTATTCTTACCAGATGAGTATATTTTGATTATAGTTTTCTCTGCATGACGTCAATACATAGATAGGCTCATAATTTAATCTATATTCTTAACAATTAAAAGTTAGAGGAAGAATAAATGTTTTTCAAAGAAAATATAATCTTAAATTTTAGTTTTGCTTTAATTGTTTTTTTTTATGTGAGCAACAATAAAAGCACTGTCAGGTGCCGTTAAAATATTTCTGTCATAAAACCGTTTCCAGCAATAAAAGTTTGTTTTTAAAATATTACGACTAAGGTTAATGTATGTGTTGATAGATTGTAATTGCAGACAACTAACTGTAAATGAGTCATGTTTGCAAATGCACAAGGTCCGAAGGATAGACAAAGTAGCTAGTGATTGGTTCTCTATAGTAAAGTTGGCATTTGGTTTACCTGCCCTCTGCCTGCTCTCCCTCCTTTATGAGTCTAATTTGTTTAAAATAAAGACATTCAACCAAAAATTTACTTAAGTGTATCTCTATTAGAAACTTTTTAAATTGAATTCTTTGAATTTTAGGAAGAAAATAAATACTTCCTAAAGTTGCACCATCAGAATTTTGGGGGGGGGAATCAATTTTTGGGGTGTTTTTCACAGTTTGGGGGGGAATTTTCATATGTTCCTGATTAAAATCAATATAAAATATGAAGATTTGACGATTCCCCCCAAGAAATTAGGAGATAATCTGTTGTTTCTATGTGTTAAAAATCTCCAATTATTCTTGTAAAAGTGCCGTATTATTGACAGCCAGGCAATTCGACTACTACTGCTTGTAGTGAATAGTGCAGTGTAGAGACGAGCCGATAGAGGGTGCCGCGTGTGGTGTAAACAAAGTATAAACATATTATAGACATTTTTTACAGCATTGAGAGCCTGCCAAGGTCATTCTGCAAACAACTGCCCTCCCCCTCACAACAGTCCCAAAACCATGGTGTAAAACGGTGTAAGTAGATAAGGGATGCTACTCAGAAAGACGAGTTTTGGATGGGTTCAGCGCATTTCATCAGATGACATCACAACTCGAATTAAAAATGCAGCCTTTCGTCCAAACTGCGTTTGCGCATAAATCATCAACAAATGTCTTACAAAGTGTATATTTTTGGTTTCTGTATGAAACGTGCTTTCCAACAAGTACGAGTTTAATGATAAAAATATGAAATTTACTATACCAAATTACCTTCATTTTATGCTCTTTAGATTGGTGATTTCGAAAATGACGTGAAATAAATAGTAAAAATACTTTCCCACTACACATAAATATAGCGTAGAAAAAGTTATTATTAGAAATAATTTGCATATTATTAGAAATATTTGTCTAAATTAAAATAGGGTTAAAGGTTGACTATTTTATAACTTCAATATCAAATTTACATCGTTATAAACTACGTTTAGTTAGCTTTAAAACGATAACAAATTCATAATTTTTAAATGAGCGGAAGTGAGTGAAAAAGTTTGTCTTGTAGTCTAATCAAAGAAAAAAACTTCTGTTCAAATCATAAAAAAATCCATTGAAAATAATATTACTATTAACTTTTTTTTTTAACTAATTTTTTAATACAAAACAGTTTTATTGACTTATGTATTGCTTGTTTCTTTTTGGATGGAAATCACTTTCTTCATTTGTATCGTTGTCCATTTTACATATACAGTATTGCAGTTGTATTTTCGGGAGAAAAATCTGTTCGGTGTATTATTATTTATTTATTTTACATATTGTGTAGTTTTGTCCTACATTGTTTTGAACATTGTTGGTCTTATATTAATTTTTTGACCCTTGAGTCCAAAAAAGTGGTTTTTACAAAATGTCTGTCTGTATGTATACAAAGCTAGAGCGAAAACTATTCGATCGATTTCAAACAAATTTGCTCCAGACATGTCAAGTAGGTCTGTATAGATGCACGAATAACGGGTTTGAACAATTTTGAAAAACAACCCCCTTTTTGGCCAAAAAACCCAGAAAAAATCAGTTAGGGTATTATTTTTTGTATAAAAAAACGGCTCTAACAATTTTGATCAAATTTGGCTTATTTGCAGCCCTTAATGCAGGGCTACACACATGGGGAAAACATGCAGAAAACCGTATCTTTCTAAAAATTCTTGTTTAGCTAATAATAAAAATAATAACTGATTTTTAGTGGTTGTTTGGCCAAAAAGGGGGTTGTTTTTCAAAACCTTTTTTCGTGCATCTATACAGGCCTAATTGGTGCAAATTTGTTCGAAATCGATGGATTAGTTTTATCTCTAGCTAATAATAATAATATTTATTAGTTAATCTCCTAGTTTAAAATCACCTCTCCTACCCCACCTACAAAAATGAAGTGACTGTGAATCTGTTTAATAATTTAAATATGTTTGTGAGAAAGTATGTGCCAGTTTCTGGTACCGTTTATTTGAAATGTGTTTGTTTTATAACCTTTCTGTTGTATATTTAACCCTAATGTGTGTACAATTTCTGTAAGTTGCTCTGTCATGGTTTTAATGGTTTCAAATTGTCTAGTTCCTGTGCTATTGTGGTTTTCCGTGATTCATAAGTATTTTTTGGCGATTTAGGTTTTTTTTTTTGAAAAAGTTGTTCAATTTTCCTTAGATTCTTTGGTCTAGTGTTCTATTATCTATTGTTATTATATGTTCACAAATTTCAGGTCTTAAACCCTGTATTACATGTGCTATTATTTGGTTGTCTTCAACGTTACAGTATGTAATTAATAGATTGATTTGTGATTTGGCTGTCCATCCGTAAGCTCTTGAAGCCACTTCTTATCTGGATATAAAAGTATGTGTATCTTCGGATGGTGAGCCGTGATATTGGGAGGGTTGAACTAAGGGTATTTTCTCTTTCCTCTCCATTTCAGTGTTTGTTTTCGTTTTTTATTTTATTTGAGTGTTGTCTTGCTTCTTCGTAGATGTGTTCGTTTTTTCCTTTGATTGGACCGTTTGAAATTTTGAAAGATCACATTTGAAAATTTTGGTGACATCTCATGATTTTGTTCAGTGATATCTTGTTCGATGAAATTTGACCTGGTACGTCCGTTTTGACTTCCACTTGCTATCGGGTTAATGTTGTGATTGAAGCGACTGGTGCGATCATAGCTCTGCGATTATCGCTGGAAGATAATCGCGGAGCGATGATCGCCGTCAGACTGTTGTTATTGAAGCGATTATTCTACCAGTCGCCCGTTCATAACAAGACAACTAGACCATTTTGAACAATGCAAAGCAGGCGCCCGCGATGATCGCACCAGTCGCTCAATCACAACCTACCTTTACATCTAACGCATCTGGCCTGTTAGTTTTATTCCATTAAGTTATTTTGAAATCTATTTGAAATTATTAATTATTATTATTATTAGTTGTTATTATTTTTTTTTAATATTTATTTAAAAATCTTAAATTAGGGTATTCGTGTTTACCCCAATACTTACACTTTGTAACTACTTTTCAATCAATGTCTAATCTTATCAAAATAATATTAAAACAATTTTATTCTCACTTAATTTTGTGTTGCATGAAATATCATTTATTTGTATTATGTTTGTGTATTCTTCCAAATCGGTTAAGTACCTACTACCATGCTACTACTGGTCTTTAAATGTATTGTAGTTTTTTATTGTTATTTTCTTACAACATTTTCTTAATTATTATCAATGAATGTAAATTTATTTTTGTATTTTTCAACTATATATTACTTTTTTTAATTAAATTTGAATAGCTGGTTTAATACTTTTACATGTTACATTACTGTACATAGTATTACGATTACCACCAATAACAAGGATTTCTTTTTCACCAAGCATTAGAGGTTAAAGAACTTATTTAATATTATGATGTCTTCTGCTACTTTCAAAAGTAGTAATGTGTTGTTTTTGTTAATAAAACTTACTGAATTTGTGTATTTGTATTATTTTATAAATTACGTAGAACCTCATTTTTTCCATAAACATATTTTTATGAAAAACTTTAATAAGTTATTGGATTTAACTGTAAACTTTAAGTTACCTGATGGGTTGTTTTCAGAGAATAAAATAACACTTTTAAGAAAGAAAAAACAAAAACAATTATGCGTAATTATGTTTTTTTTTTTTTTTTGCTAAAATGGCATAAAATATCTACTTTATTTGGGAAAGGGAACCCACAGGCAGGTTTTGGGGGGATTTGCGCCATAGGCTTGGGGGGGATGGGCACTCCTGCCCACATATGGATCTTTAACGGAACAACTCTTAGTTCTCTTATCTCTGGCTCATCCAACTCTCACTGGACCTAAAGTCAGCCTTGATGAGGCTATTACTAACTACAATTACCAAGTACAATAACCTTTATGCTATATAGTGTTAATAAACTACCATGGAAAGATGATGCACACTTGGTCGGCCTAACTAGGACACAATTAAGAAAGTACTTGTTCTAGCAAAAGTTTATATACTGTATATACAGGGTCTTTTTCTAGAGGTTGGCACGACTTCAGGACCTAAAAAAAAAAAAATTCTTCATATGAACATAGGTCTGGAAAAACTTAATTTTCCAGATATCCGCCATTTTGTTTTTATTACAAAATAATTCATATCTATAGTCCATTTACAGTTTAGTTGATACCATGGGCAAGCATTGTCCATGCTATTCAAATGGAGATCTTACGCTTGTAGCCCATGAAAACATCACAACCTCATAAAACTAATTTAAACTAGTTATTAGGAATATGTAATGGGGTTTACATATGTTTACATATTAATGTAAACATGAGGTACATTACTGAAATGCAGAAATTTGGATCGTGAATTAAACACTGAGATAAGGATATTCGTAATTCAATGTTGTGAATAGGAGCCGATGAAGGTAGTAGCGTGTCAAGCCTTCATAAGGGCTCATTCTATCAACTAAACAATAAACGGGCTATAGAGAGATGTTTGACCGATTGAGCTCAAACTTGGCATGATGTTTAACCTAACAATGATCTATTTTAAGAAAAATAATCGATTATAAGTATCTAATCATGCGATTCAAAATGGCTACTTTAAGCCTAAATTAGTCAAAAACCGTAGATTTTAACAAAAAATGTTAAGACATCTTTTTGTAGCCCTTTTGATTCCCTATCGGATGGTACGTGTTACTGTCAAAACAATCGGATGACGGAAAATAGTTAAGTTAAAGATAATGCAGTAGAGTCCCGCTATTCTGAACTAATTGGGACTGAGCTAGTGGGAATTTGGAATTGGCTGTTTTATGAATAAAATCAACGTATTCACTTGTTAATGTTTAAATTAAGTGCGGGGACATCTGGTAGAGTCAGTTATGTACAGCGTTGATCGGCTCGGAGGAAAGTGTGGAGGAGGTGAACGCATAAACTGAACTCATATCACACGTAGACACGGCAAATGCTCTTGACCTCGCCTTACTGTAGGTTTACACCATCCGTTTTTTCCCGTTGCGTTACGATTCCATTTTCTTCTACAAATGGGAGGGAAGGGATAGGATGACTGTCCGATTTGTCATCGTGTAGTCTGTCCGTTAGTACGGCAACATCTTGAAAAAAGATCTTGAAAAAAATAAAATTCCTTCGAGATAACGAAAACGGAGGAGAAAAGCGGATGAACGCAACCGGAAGGTGGCAACAACACTACTAGTGTCTACTGCCTAGCTGTTGTATCTAATCCTTCCTTATTTCTGACAGATTCGGTATCTGTTTCACCGGACGCTTGTTGTGGTAGCTTCCTCCCCGCAGTGGAAAACATGAAGGAAACAAAACCGAACAATTCCAACAGGTCCGTTGGAATTAATGTGTTGTCAATATCCGTTAACCAAAATGCAACTCAAAAACGGATTGTGTAAACTTACCACACTTACGCTAAGTCGAACAAGACACTTCATCAACACCAAATGATGTTAAGTTCATGCGGCGATGGTGGAACATTGCATCCTCAAGTCAGTCAGTGCTCTTCGTTAGAAAAAAATCAGTGACTTTACTTCTTAAGTTTGTGTAAATTAGTTATTTTTTGTGTTTAGCAGTGACTAAAAATGATTCTACAGAATTGAATAAATGGAGCCGACATGCACTGTAAAAGTAACCAGCTTTCATCCCAATTTGGTTTCAGGCGTATTCATCAAGCTATACCCATGTATACCTCTCTATTTAACTTATTTGTATAACAATAAATGTACGTTTTTTCACAAACGTTTTTTTAATTTATAACGTCCTCTTTTTATGTTATAAAATCGGCATTCTTTCAGAACTCTGTTCGGAATAGGCGGATTTTTGGAATAGCGTGATTCGGAATAGTGGGAATCTACTGTAACAGCATATGTCCATACAATCAGTGGCGGTCCCAGCCTTAAGTTTGGGGGGGTCACCGTCGTGTGTTTTATTTTTTATCTCGTGGGGGGTCACACGATTTATAGCTAGTGCAAATTTATAGTATTTATTGTATCTAATTACAGGTCAACGAACTCCTAACCTAAAATCTAAGCTTTAGCTTTAAGCGACATCTAAATACTTGTCAAGTTTTTAATTGACCCATTTCAGGTATAAATGAATAGAAACTAAAACAATACACATTTTAATTGTTTAAAATGTAATAGGAAATACTATTCATATGAATTACAAGACAAATTCCAACCTCGTCTTTGAGCTCTTAGCAAACCTGTTAATCATGGCATTCACATCCACATCTATGTCTCTATGAATATTTAATAGAGCTAGACCCACAAGTCGTTCCTTTCCCAAATTGTATTCGATTTGCGAATATAATTATAGCTCCCCAAAATTATAGAATAATTATTTATCTATAAAAACTTATTTAATACAAAAAGGCTTATTAAAAACATTAATTATTTAAGATTTTTGGGGGGTCATAACCCCCTTGACCCCCCCTCTGGGACCGCACTTGCATACAATATTGTGTTTACTGTGTTGATATAGGATGCGGTGTTGTTGTTTTTTGTTAAAATGTACAGTTTTTGGGTAATTTAGGTTTGAAATGTTCACACAGCCGCCATTTTGAAACGTATGATTAGATATAAACGTTTAAGTTTCTTAAAATTTATCACTGTTAAAATAAACTTCATGCCAAGTTTGAGCTCAATCGGTCAAACATTTCTCTAGAAATTAGTTATTTTGTAATAAAAACAAAATGGCGGATATCTGGAAAATTAAGTTTTTCCGGACCTATGTTCATGTAAACAATTTTTCCTTTTCTTAGATCCTGAAGTTGAGCCAACCTCTAGCGAAACACCCTGTATTTAGGGGAAGGTGGGGAAACTGTGCGCACCCTAATATTCATAACTTCTAAATGCATTAGAGGTCATCGGTTGGTGCTGAAATCAGGCGATAGGTCGAAGAACTAAGATAACATAACCTCGTCCCGCCAAGTTAACATGTTTGTCCAGTAGACTTGAAATAGTGATATGTGCCTAAGTCGTTGTTATTTTTGGTCTCCACAAAACTAGAAGGTATACCTCTAATTATGTTTTAATTAGGTTAAACTATGTATATTTATAAACTGTGGGTCTTTGTGAATAAGTATAGGCGTTTAGGTTTAGATATTGCGCAATAGTTTTAGTAAAATAGTTAGTAAATGTCCAGATACATCATCGGGTAACTGTGTGCGGTAGTGCGCACGATTCCCCTCCACGTGTTAAAATGCACGTGGTTCTCGTTCCAGATGCCGCGAACCTATGTGAGGAAAACTGAAATTAACTCTTACTCCATAAAATCGTTGAATAAAGCTCTTCATGAGATTCGAGTTGACCATTTGAAGGAAAATTCGAGAAGTAGGAAGAAGTTTTGGAATCCCTGAGTTGACTTTGCGAAAGCAGCTTTTATTGGCTAAGCCTTGCATTGAACCTTTAGGTCGTAAGCCTATCTTTACGAACAACATCGAATTAGAACTAAAACTGTATATTTGAACTCTTTCCAATTTATTTTATAGTTTGACGTTTGACTTCAAAAGGGTTGAGAAGCTTGGTTTTTAGATATGAAGAACGTCACACACAATTTTAACTCAAAGTTCGGCTTGGCTGAGAAGTATTTGGTTTTCTTAACAGACACCCAGAAGTAAAACTTCGGCAACCAGAAGGAACTAGTATCAACAGAATAGGTGCATTTAACCAAGAAAAAGTGAGTCTATTTTATTCCAACCTTGAAGAAATTATGAGAAAGTATAATTTTCCCCCTCACAGAATATACAACCAGGAAGAGACTGGTATAACCACAGTCCAAAAAAATGCCCAAATGTCTATGGATTAAAGGGTGCAAAGAAAATAGGTGCAGCTACCTCAAATGAAAGAGGATAATTTCATTTACATGGTTTCCCTCCCTCTCCATACCTCGCATCGGCTTCAGCCATTAGATTTGACTTTATTTGGCCCTTTAAAATCTTTGTACAGAGAGTATGACTGCTACCTGACAACCACGGGTCATACTAAGATAACAGAGTACGATGTTGCAGAACTTTTAAATAAAGCTTTCGGAAAGACTGCAACAATGGAAAACGCTATTTCAGGGTTTTCCTCATCTGGAATTTTTCCTTTTGACTCCAACAAGTTCTCGGAGCAAGATTTTCCACCCGCAAAAATGTTAAGTAACAATGAAGAAATTATGGTAACAAGCTGTGAGACTCCAAAATCTAAACACACAATAGAATACACAGAACCTGATCACGAAATTGACTTGGCGAACTCAACTGATAGGGCCTACTCATGATAACTCTTGAGCCCAAATCAAAATATGTATGTCATCCCTAAGCCATCAACATCAAAGGCGGATAACTCCTTTATAGAATTTGCTCCTATTTTACAAATGAAAACAAACAATGAAAAAAAGCCAGTTCGGCGAGAAAAACAAAGTTCAGAACTGTTGACTTCAACACCTATGAAAATAAAGTTAGAGGAAGTTCAAAGAAAAAGGAAGATCAATGCAACAAAAAAAAGGATAGGGGACTCAAAAAGGCAGCCAGAATGTTAAACATGGAAACAGTGAAAATTGAAAATGGTTCAGCAGGTAGGAAACTTGATTGTAATAACAAATACCTAAAAAGAAGAAAGAAATATTTGGTTAGAGACGAGACATCAGAGGAGTCTGAAGTAGAAGATGATGATGACCATGATGATAATGACCATGACATAATTGATTTAGTAGACCCAAACCTTGTCGACAAATCATCAGCCGACTATTGTTCCGTGTGTGGAGAGATAGGAAAAGACCGCGAACTTTGGTACAGGTGCGTCTACTGTTCATCCTGGAACCATGCAGAATGTAACGGATGGGAATCTGCAGAAAACTACATCTGTGACGTTTGTAAAAAAACTTAAGTTCTGTAACTTTTTAACATTAATAACTAAACTTTTTAAATGTAAAATTAATCATAATTACCATTGTTAGTTTTCAGTTTTAGTTATGTTTTAGTTTTTATATGTGACAAATATATTATTACTTCTAAATTTATTGTACAATTACATTTCTTCTAGCCAATACTAGGTTTTTATTACCATCCCAAAGTTGTACTTTCCTCGCACAGTTACCCTACCCCAAGCGCACGGTTACCCCAACAGTAGCGGAACCATGCCCAAGTTCATAGTTGTAGAATTTGAGTTATGTAAAACTTATGCTTAAGACTAAAAATTTTAGAAAAAACCTAAGAAACTAGAATAAATGGCCTACAGTTCTACATAATTATTTGCAAATTTACTCTTAAATATCAGAGTTGAAGCGGTTTTCGCTTAAGTGCGCACAGTTCCCCCCCACCTTCCTCTATATATAAACTATTGAGTTTACTGTTGTTTTGGGGTATGGTATAGGGACCATGAAACCAAAAACTAGGTAGACATTTTGATTATGGTAACGACTGTAATAGGTACTGCCTATGAAATCTACTTAAAACAGTATAAATAGTCTATTATCATCAAAAAATTTGCTGCTTCCACATTATTAATAACAAGAGATTTGTTTATAATACAAGTGCTTGCACACTTTAATTCATTCTTTAGTGTATTACTAGAACTGTAATCGTTGCTTTAAAAAAAGAGCTTACATTTTTTCTTTGCTTTACACAAACATTATGTTCTCAAAAATTTATCAGCATACATTGTTGTCTTAAAGTTTTGTGCCCTAGGATGTAAAGTTTAGAAGTATCTAAAATGCCTAATAGGAAAATTTGTATTGTTTTAATTGCATTGCAAACATATGACTTCCCTTCGCAACTGTATACAACTCCATGATGACTGCTGCAATTAAACATAATAATTATACGTCTATGAATCTATACTAATATTGTAAAAATTTTGTATGTTTGTTTTGTAACATTTTAAGCCATGAAAAATGATAAAGGGGTTAATTTGTGTAGATACAATGAAACATCAAGATCTGTTTTTTTTTTTTAGTAAAAGAACAGTGAATAAATGTAAGATTCACAAAATTTTGTTAAATAGCCCACAAGCTAACCTAAAAATGGACTTATCAGAAATTATCAGTTTGGAAATTAAAATAACTTTGTAACTTAGAATATTGAACAATCAAATTAAATCTAAAACCAACCTTTCTTTTAAATTCGACTTACCTTTTGTTTATTTTAAATATATAAAACATAACATTCAAAATCAACAACAGTTGGTTACAACCTAAAGCGTTTTAATTCAGAACCTTTTCACTATTCTTATGTATAGTTATTTCATTTTTAGACCATTAATTTTATTAAAATAAAAATAACATTGTATGTTTGCAAATATAAAGAACAACGGAATGTATGTAAATAAGTTAATAATTTAACCCGTAACTGACACACATAAAAAAGTTACACTCAAGTCACACATGGGTCCAGAGGACTAATATAAGTTTTTTATGTATTTGCTAAGGACAATGATTACATATCAATAAGACGAACAGTTTAAATGGGTAGAATTCAGCCCAGGAAAGTAGGTATACAAGTTAGTTCATGCATTTCGTCGATAGGAGCTCTCAGTGCGCGTTTTGCCGGCTGAGTGTGCGACAAGGATGGAAAGAGAAGAGAGACAGAGAGGTCCGACTGTCATGTGACCTTGAGCGCAGATTGTTGTGTCTCTGACAAGCTTTGGTAGCGTATAGTCCAGTCAAATTGTGTTTTTCGCAAGAAAGTTTTGGGGTAGTTTTGGTTTCTTCCATTTTATATGTTTTTTGGGGTGCTGAATCCGAATCTGAAGTTAGCCTACAAAATTTTGTGACGCATCATTGAAAAAAATGCAAAAAAATGTAAAAAATCATGAGTTTCGGCGGTTTTTTGCTTTTAACTCGAAAACTATCAACTTTTCGTAAATAACCTACCTTTTAAAAAAGAATGTACATCAAATTTACTACAAATTTCATTTAATAAGTCATTTTCTCCGACGAACCGTTCGGGCTCAAGCGCTAATTGATAATTGGCGTATTTTGCCTGTCTTCCCAAAAACCCACATTTTCCACTCCAAAACTTTCATTTAACATATTAAACGTTGTCAATTAGTGAATTCCTTCCTGTTCTCTGCATATACCTTATTTAGATCGTATATGTGAAGGTACAAATAATTTTTTTCAAAAATTAAATATAAAAATGTTCAAGTTAAATGAAGTCCAAAATTTTACAAATTTAACTACACAAAGTTGAAATTACAAAGAAAATCTTGAAAAATTATTACATATTATAAGCCGTTCGGGGTATATTTTTTTATTTTTTATGTATCTGTTATTTACCATGTTTATCCCCGATGAGTTCAAAAAACATTACAATAACATAAATATTTTAAATAGTTAAATTTATTTGTAACCAGTCTAGTAAAATGTTTTTTTTATTTTGTTAAATTTTTTTATAGGTTTCTTACAAATGTACTTAGGTTTAAGAATTCATTGTAATTAAGTAGATAAGGTAACTAATAATTCTTTTTACTAGAACCACGTATTCTATACTGCGTTCTGAAGAATGCGTTAATTCTCTATCAAAAAATAATTCATGGAAAGAATGAATAAACTATAGGCTACGTAAACCAATAAACTGCTTAGTTCACAATTTCAGTTAATTATAACGAAATATATTGGAAGATTCGACATATCTTCCACATCATGTAAGTGTCTTTTTTCTGCCTTTTTTGTGGCAATTAAATAAATAAAATATAACTGTGCAAAATACAATAGTTTACAACTTTAAATTTAAATAAATAACTAATGAGTTTGACTTGTGAGAAAGTAACTTAGATAAAATAAAACCTGAACACAAAATCTCAACAACTGAGTTATAGTTTAGTTACTGTAGCCCTTGCATCACTGAGGATGGCAATATTGTCGTTGAAACGCGTTTGAGGTTAGTAAACGTATTTATTGTGAGATTTTATGTTCAGGTTTTATTTTATCTAAACTTTAAATTTTACATTTCCAGTATTGTTGATTTTTATTGTCCAATCCTTGAGGAACATGGTGTTTGTTGTATTTCAACTTCTATTTCATCTTATGTATAACAGCACAAAATATAATATTTTATAACTTTAAGTATAATATTTCCAATATTGTTGCATTTTTATTGTCCAATCCTTGAGGAACATGTTGTTTGTTGTATTTCAACTTCTATTTCATCTTATGTATAATAGCAGAAAATATAATATTTTATAACTTTAAGTATAATATTTCCAGTATTGTTGTATTTTTATTGTCCAATCATTGAGGAACATGTCGTTTGTTGTATTTCAACTTCTATTTCATCTTATGTATAACAGCACAAAATATAATATTTTATAACTTTAAGTATAATATTTCCAATATTGTTGCATTTTGATTGTCCAATCCTCGAGGAACATGTTGTTTGTTGTATTTCAACTTCTATTTCATCTTATGTATAACAGCACAAAATATAATATTTTATAACTTTAAGTACCTATAATATTTCCAGTATTGTGGTATTTTTATTTACCAAACCTTGAGAAACACGTTGTTTGTTGCATTAAAACTGTATTTCAACTTATGTATAACCAGGCCCGGATTTAGAAATTTGCCACCCCTAGGCAGTTGCCAAAATTGCCGCCCCTCCACCACCCTTGAAATTTCTTAAATGGTGGAATTAGTTTGTTTTATTCAATAGAATGCATTTTTCTGAAAGCAAATATTTTATTTTATTATAATCAGTAGCCTTATAATAATGAGGTATATGACTTAATGTCATTCAACAATACCATTATTTATGCTATTGTCTTTTGTACAAAAATTATTGCTTATTGGCACAAATTTTTACGTCTTGTTTTTAGAAAGGCAAAGTTATTGATAATGTCATCACAATCTAGAGACATGAGCAAATCTGATTCTATAGTTAACAAAGCAAGTGCATTTAATCGTTCCGCAACCAGTTTTGATCTCAAATAGTTTTTTACTCGCCGCAGCACGGAAAATGAACGTTCAGCGCTACTATTTGACACGGGTGTACAAACAAGCATTCGGTACGCTATATCAACATTCGGAAAAACTGTGTGGAGCTCATTGGTTCTTATTAATTTTAGCAGATCTATAGGAGAATTTTTTCCATGTTCTTTTTAGCACAATAACTTTTAAATAAAATCATTTCATTTGCAAACGATGCTTCGATGTCTTGATCGTAGAAATTTATCAACTGAGCAGATTTTTCATAAATGTCTTCTTTATTCAAACAATGCATGTCTGTAATGACTGAGAATTTCTGATAAAGGACTTTGTACGCTTTTTCTCTTTTTTGTAATTCTGATAAAATTTTGTCTAAAATGACGTTGAAAGTATTTATTCTAAAGTTTTCCCGACCAACGAGTTCAACTTCCCCATCTCTCGATTCATCGCATCTAAGTTTTCTTGTCTTTTTTCGTGTAGTAGCCGTTTTGTATTCTTAGTTTTCGGAAACAGCGAGCGCTTTTTTTCATACAAATCAAAATCTTCACGTGTATCACTAATCATTTTGTTCAAACCTTCAAAAAGTTCAATTACCTCAACAATCGTTGTATTGACATTTTGTAATTTTTTACTCACAGAATTTAGGGAAGATAAGAGAAAGCTCCACAACTGTTGCATAAACGCAGTTTCTAATAATTCAAGTTGTTGTCGAATACCGAAGGCTTCGTTTTGCGTAACACATTTTTCAGTGAGATCATTTTCTATTTCTTCCAAAGCTGAGATGACTTCTGGAGAATGATGTTCAAGAGCGTGAACGGCATCATCTTGAGCTGACCACCGAGTGCTTGACAGTGACTTCACAGTAATTATTCGATGAGACTCAGAATTTTCACAGTATTTCGTCAAGATTTCCCAGCGATGAGTTGATGCAGAAAAAAAGTTGTAAACGTTTTGGATCGTTGCGAAATACGTTACGGCCATCGGACAACTTTCTGCCACATGTTTTCCAACTAAATTTAAAGAATGAGCAGCACAAGGCGTATAATCAGCGTATTTGTTGGTTTCTTTGATTCTTGCTTGAAGCCCTGTGTACGGCCCAGACATGTTTGCAGCAGTATCATATGCTTGTCCTCGACAATCGCTGATATTGATGCTAAGGGATTCGTACGTTGACAAAATAGCATGTTCAAGATTCTGAGCTTTGTGTCCTGGATTTTCGATAAATTGAAGAAAACGCTCCACAGGAACTCTATCTTCTCTCACATATCTTATGATGAATGACAGCTGATCCACATGAGAAATATCAGGAGAAGAGTCAACAATCATCAAGTAATATTTGGCTACCTTGATTTCTTAAACGATTTTGTCTAGGACTTTTTTCCCCAGAAGCTCGATGAACTCATTGCAAATCGTTTTTGATAAATAATTTGTTCTGCCGCTACCTTTGTTCCCAAATCTGTTAATATGTTCAGCAATGAATGGATCAAATTGAGCGATCAAATTCTAGTAGCATCATGTAGTTGTCATTATGTTGTGAACCAAATTTTTCGTCGTCACCTCTGAATGGAAGTCCCCGTGAGGCTAAACTTTTTATTACAGCTACGACTCTTTTCAAAACGTTTCTCCAGTAAGAAATTTCTTGCTCATATAAAAGTGTGATGTTTGCATCGATTCTTCCTTGGATTTTAGCTCTGTCCTTGAATTGAATACTGCAATCATGATGAGCGTTAGAATTTTCGTGATGTGTGATGCAATGTCCAACATTCTTCCAGTCGTTGAACCCATCGTTGGCAAAAGACGATTTCTCCCCGAATAAAAGGCATGGAACGCAATAAACTCTGCCTTTGCTAACGGAGTAGGCAAGCCATGGTCGTAGAGTTTTTCGCCGTTCAAGAGTGTTCGATAAAAGAAAGAAGCCGTAAAGAAGCATGCAGTCATTATACATCCTTTTGGACCAAGAAAAATCAGCATTGATGTTCTGGTCGAAACCGTTCCGAGTTTATGATCACGAAGTTCGTCATTGATAATCCATGTTGCCGGATCAGTTAGGTCATTTATTGGTAAGATTTCTTTACAAGGTATATTGTCCACGTTCTCGGTAGGTGGAATATCTCTGTTGTCTGTCGTTTCATGTTCTTTCATTTGTGTGTGCGGATCGGACATGGAATCAGAGTCGTCTTCATGCTGACAGTTGGAATCTGCACAAATAAAAAGAAACAGCATCTTCAGCGAAAAGTGAATTAATGAATTAACACAATGAATTCTCGACCGCCAATGTTCGTAAATAATCACAGAGGAGGTTATGTTTTACTTCACAACACGTATAGGAGAAATCAACATGATTATATAGAAACTTATCGAATATTCGATATTAAGTCAGTGTCGAGATGACTCTATAAATCGATTTTTTTCTCGATTCATACATTTTCCACTTTTGATAAAATTTGCCGCCCCTCAATTCTTGCCGCTCTAGGCGACTGCCTACAATGCCTGCATGGTAAATCCGGGCCTGTGTATAACAGTGCAAAACATAATCTATACTAATACTATAAAGAGCCTAAAAAGAGGTACATTTTTTTATATGTAGGGGGTCGGGGTAATCTCTAGAACTACTGAACCGATTGAAAAAATAGTTTTACTAATAAAAACCTACACTATCCCTGTGTAACGTAGGCTAGAATGTTGATTGTTATACTTTCCTGCTAGAGAACTGAAAATTTGGCAATTGTTAATTTTATAGTGTTTTATAGAAAATAAAATAAATAATAACATACGAAATTTAAATAGTTACGTCTAATGGGTGAACTTGGGGGCAACAGCCCCTTCACAATACAAATAAATTGTTATACTTCCCATGATTGACACCTTTGTTTTATAAGTGGTAATCTGTTTGCATTTGCTTCACCGTGGGGGTTGGTGAGCGAAGCGAGCAGGGGTGGATACTTCTAGAAGTTATTACTTTAAGCATAAGAAGAAGAGATATTGTTATATTTTTAATTTCGAATCCTTGAGGAACATGTTCTTTATTGTATTAAAACTGCACATTAATTTGAACCTTTATTTAAAACTTTCTAACAGACACTTTGTCTCTGACCAAAAATTAAAAAATCTTTCCAGCAGAGTGAAAATTGTATGTCATTATCAAAGTGAATTAAACATCACTGTAGTAAGATTGATTGATCAAGAATGTAGTACATTGATCAAAGAAATAAGAAACATGTCATTTAATTAAACTTTGTTTACAGCATACGAATCGTATGGTTCTTACCTACGAATCGTAAAAGTTTCATAATTTTACAGCTCTGCTAAGTGTATTAAATAGTAGTGTAATAATGAAGTGTGTTTTTACTCTCACACTGCACAGCTCAGTTTTCGATGAAAACTAATGCTCTAGCTCCCTCTCTCCCCTCCCCCAGTCTCTTCTTCTGCACTTCATTGAAATCCCACACTCGTCGGCAAAAAGCGCGTTCAGCGCTCCTAACGGCGGTGCGCAAAAACACACTTTTATACCTGCTTCCCTGGGCTGAATTTTTAACATTGGAACTTTTCGTCTTATTGATATGTAGTCATTGCTAAGGATTAATAACTTAAAAAGATTATAACTAATAATTTAAAAGTTGTCATTTATTTCGTACATTTTACAAACAATATTAGAAACTTCTGTCATTAATACATAGTCTACATAATTCAAAAATTTAAAATGTTTTAAAGATAACAAAAAATAAATCAAATTCCTCTTTTTAATGTTAAAGTCTAATAACAATGTATTATTTCTTAAAACACATAGTATTTTGCTGTTGTAATACCACTAAATGTAAAAACAAAATTAGAATACATTTTATTAACAAATGAAAAAATTACAAGGTACATTTTTGGATGATATATACTGAGACAAAAATGTTGTAATGTAATATTAGAAGATAACGTTATTATATTTACTAATAATAAATAGCTCTAACATGTAAATGGTATTATAGTTGCTTTAAGAAAGTGAATGAATTTGCTTTCACCCTATGAAAAGTTATTTTCATAACATTTTGGACACAATACATTGCCACATTTACCACATAACAAAGCTTTATAGTTCTGACAGTCTTGGTACGACTTTCTATCCTTGTTTGATGGGCAGAAAGAACATCTTTTTCGTTTAGATTTTGCTGTGGTAGGGAAAGAACTTGATTTGAAGTTGTCTGTTGATTTTGTTGTTCGGTTCCCAAAATATTCTCAATAGAAAGTCTTGTACGTTTTTGCAGTTTTGAAACATATAGTCTTCTTCGCATATGTCCTTCGACCAATTCTCTTCCTAGCTGAATTAGTAATGATTTCCTGTCTATTTCACTAGTTTCCTTGTGTCCAGAATAGAGAACAAAGGAATTAACACCTGATATATCTGACATAGCATAAAAAATAGCCATTGGCCATCATCGAGTTCGGCGCCTACATTTGTAATTTGCACACTTCTCATCGAGGGCATCCACTCCTCCTTTCGTTCGATTGTAATCTATGATCATAACAGGTTTTCCTGTGCTTGTATCACTTTCTTCTTTGTGATGCATAGAAGAAATAAAATTAACAACCTTTCCTTTTTTAGGAATAAAGGAAACTATTGTTTTTTGTCCTGAGAACCCATACAGCGCTGATCTAACGTCTCGTCCTTTGGCGCTGACGAAGTTGAGAGGCAGCTCACGTTTGTTCCTTTTCATAGTGCTCAGGTATGTCAATTTTCTAGTTATCAATTCGTCTACTAATTCCACTGAGGAAAACCAATTGTCACCTGTAGCCCCTCTGTTGCTGCCTTCAATTGGTGACAATAGTCTTAGAACAGCTAAAGTTGGACCCCTCTGTTGCTGCCTTCAATTGGTGACAATAGACTTAGAACAGCTAAAGTTGGATTTAAAAGTTTCTTCGAGCCTTGTGAAGTAGGAACAGGAGTTTTTCCACAATATATTTGAGCATTCAAACAATAGTGCATTTTGGAATCTGTTAAAATGAAAATTTTTATTCCATACTTACAGGGTTTTGAAGGGGTGTACATGCGGAATGCACACCTTCCCCTAAAGCCCACCAACATCTCATATATAGTTACATTCTCACCTACAGAGTAGAGTTTTTGACAGTTCTTAATAAATTTGTCAAACTAATGTGAGCTAATCTATCTGTCTCTCTTCTTTGATTTCTTGTTTGAAAATCATCAAACGTAACAAGAAGAGTAAGCGGTTGAGAGGCAAAATTGCTCTAAATATGGGCCTTCCATTGCCATTGTCATCATACAGTGACTGCAGATCTTCATTGTGTGATTTGGATACTCCCCATAAAAAACAAAGCAATATTACAGCTTGCATTTCTAGCAAGTTAGTTTTTCCTTCATAAGATTGTATTTTTTTCCCAATTGTAACTAATTCTATTTTATCATTTGTATTTTTTACAATTTCATTGAGCATTTCATTTGTAAACAGTAATTCCCAAAATTTAACTGGTGTTTTGCAAATAACATTTCGAGCTTCACCAATTAGCCCAGGTAAATGGAAAGGAGAAATTATATTATGTTGGGGGGTATTCTGGTTCCCCTCAGAGATGGATATTTAGACTATTTAAATCTGTTCTTACCATAATAGGCAGTAGTACTTACATTTGTAGACAGTGGCGGCTCGTGAGTAAAATGCTGGGGGGGCACACACCACCGGGGTGTTTGAACATTTTGTGTATTTTAGTGAGTTTTTAAGGCAATCTAGGTATTGAATTTGTGATGCCATATGTTTCTGAAATACTTATCATATGTAAATCTGAAACTCTACTTACATACCTTTAGTTATATTGCTTGTAGCAGAAAGTCCATCCTTCTTTCCGACTCACTAAATACGTCGCTCTGCGCATGCTCGGACGCCGTCCCAAGCCAACCATAAGGCACAAGCTTAGACGCGTCATAGCACCAGCAGCCCCCACCACTACCACTCTTCATATAACTGCATGGTAATGGATTGGGACGTTCTGGCCAGCATCCCACTGCTACAAATACAAACTTCTCGCGCTATTTTTGCGTGTTTTTTTCCTACATTTTCGATGTATGTGATTGAAAAAAACACTTAGTTAATTAGAAGTATAATTATAATTGAATGGGTATTTAATTTTTTTTTCTTTTTCAAATCTTTTGGAGGGGCGGCGTCCGAGAGCCCTTATGGGCAAACCGCCACTGTTTGTAGATGCAGTAGCAATTTCATCACACCCACTTTCATCACTTTCTTCGGTATTTGAACCATGTTCACTAAATTCATATTCACTCTCAGAAGCACTAATATTGTCAATATCACTTACTTCTTCACATAGTGTTTCTAAAATATCCTCGTTGCTAAGGTATTGATCCATTTCTTGAAAGTTACAAATTTAAAGTTATTTAAAAACAGCTACACACAAGACACACATGGGTGCAGAGGACCCGAATACTAATATTTATAATATTTGCTTCTATGTAGAAAGACACAAAGAACAAACAACACCGGCATTTCAAGGTCATGAAGGATGGAAGCATACAGCAACTAGCAGTTAGTATTGCCAACCCATTCAGGGGAAATAAACAAAACAAAAATACCCTGGGTCCCCTGCACCCATTAGTGGCAGTTACGGGTTAAAAACAAAACAATTGTCCAGTATTAAAAATATAATCGATCGATGTATTCGCGAAATAGACAGTGCGTAATAATCGGCGATCTATCGAACGAGTTCATCCGTGTCTAAACAATGATTGATTTTTAGAAAAATATGATTTATAAGTGAATATTTTATTTAAATCAATTAAAAAAACAACAGTTTTGAACCCAAAATGAACACAAAATCTTCAAATTGAATGAAGTATGAGAAAATTGAAACTATTATCAAAAATATTAGCATTTATGTAAATTCAGTGCCTTAAAGTATATAAGCTATAGCAAATATACAACCAATGGCCGTGACCCATAGTAGCCCGGGATTGTTGCAAAATGAACACCCATTTGCATTCTTACATTACACCTCAAGAAGTTTAGACGTATTAATTTTTATTCTGAAGAATTTTAAATTTTATATGAACAATTTTGAATAGTAGCACCTTGAAGAATAAATAAATTTGTATGGTAAACCAGCAAAAGTACTAACTTACAATAAGAAATATTGATTCCTATGGAAGCACATATGGGTAATGTTTGACCTAGATTTTCAGCAGCATTTATAAATTGAATCTGAACATTTTCAAATCATTTTAAATATTTTAAATCATCTTGAACACTATAACTAGACTGCATAATCATTCTTTTATGATTACTTATATATATATATGTCTTAATATAAAAAGCCTATAATAGAATCAATTTTGTTAATTTTAAGCTATAGAATTTCAATTGCACATTTAATAAAAAAAAAAAAAAACAGAATCAGTAAGCCAAGATTAAAGAGTTCTAAATAATTTTAAAGTATAATAAATACAAATAAACTGTTAATATACTAAGTGCTCTAAAAAGGCTATTAACAGTTAAACTGTAGAACATAAAATAATTTCAAGTGTTTAAATAAAATTTACTTTATTCACAATAAGAGGACTTATTATTTCAATTTTTTAAGATATATCATAATAAAGTAAGTTTTCAAAAATAAAATAAAATTTTTTAAATACACACACATTGCATTATAGTTTGTAGGGGGTAATCCATACAACAATAAATATTAATTGTTATTATTTCATTAAAGCTAGAGAGCTGAAATTTTGTACATTTATTTCTTACAAGATATAGAAAAAGTAAACCGGTTTGCATTTTTTCGCATGCTGTTAAGGGGTGAAAATGTAGTAACAATCCCTATAATAATAAATATTAATTGTTATACTTTCCTTAAAGCTAAAGAGCTGACATTTTGTACATTTATTTCTTACGAGTTACATAGAAAAAGTAAACCAGATTTGCATTTTGTTACAAGCTGCTAGGGGTGAACATTTGGTAACAACCCCTATAACAATACAAATTAATACTTATACTTTCCATAAATCTAGACTGCTGAAAATTTGTACATTTATTTATTGCAAGATAAAGAAAAAATAAACTAGATCTGCATTTTGTCATGTCCTGTGGTTATTAGAAATAACCACGCCTAAAACAAATAAATAAATATTGATTCTGCTAACTTCTCACAAATCTAGAGAGATGAAATTTGACACTTTTATACATTTTAAGTGTTGAATAGGAAAGAAATAATAAAACACAATTTAAATAGTGGCATCTAGTGCGTGAACTGGGGTATAACCGCACCTTTACAATGAATAATAAATTATTATTCTTCAAATGCAGCTAAAGAGCTGTTGATTGACATCTTTGTTTCGTAAATAGAAAGTAGGAACAGTAATGTACTAGCATTTAGATTACTTGCGTCTAAGGTGTGAGAACTTAAAAAAATACCCATAAAACAATAAATATATATTTTTTTTACTTTTCTTTAAGCTAGATAGCTAAAATGTATTACACTTATTTCTTAAATGGTACTAAAAAAATTAACTAAACGCATTTTTGTAACCTGCAACTGAGTTACTTGCAGTAAAAATGGAGTTACTACCCCTATATATTAAAAATAATTTCTATTCATATCTATAGAGATACTAGCTGAATTTTGGTACATATAAGTTATATTAAATAACTTATTACAATTACTAGCAATTACACCCATTACTTGAGGGAGAATGTTCGCCGAGATGTACAATTTTTAACATAGTTGGCGGAAGAGAGGCTGATGCGCTTCAAAACATGAAAAAATTGATAGATTTGGATGAAACTAACTACACATTGGATTTTTGGGCCAGGAAACTCATATCTTTTGTTGGATTTAAAATACAATTATTGTACCCGACATTCATTTCATTCAATATTTGTTTTTTTGTGGCCGAAGCCACGGGTATTTGCTAGTAGATTATAAAACATGAAGTTATTGAGCGACGCATTACTCATTTCTGTACACTTTCAATAAAGTTTAAAAAATTTTTCATAATTCAACATTGCTTTTGTATAATTAATTTATAAATATCTTGTACTACATAGTACTACCAAATAATATATATATTTCTAATTTCAATATTTATCAATAAACTGCATGTATAAAACATAGTTATGTTAAATGTTTCATATTGGTTTGAAGCTATAATTTGTTTCAAGTTCGTGACAAAGTGAAGCAACACATAGAAAGGCATAGACCGTAACATATAAGGCTGTACATTCTTTATGCTTTTACTACAGTTTTTAGTTATTCATAGAAACTTCATAATATCATAAAAGAACAAAATCAAACATTTTTTACGTACTGTATTGTAAATTTGTACAGTTCAAGATCTATTAATTAAAAACTGAAATCCATTTTTCTTGTTTTAATTTATTCGAAAATATCAATAATTTGCACTATCATTGTATATTAACACAGATATGTTTTCACACTTTAAACAATAACACAAAGTGTCACGTTCTGCTTGTCAATGTAAATCTGTTACTTTACCTGTCTGATAAATAAATGTCTAGTAGTAAATAAATGTATTCCTTCTGAAATCATAGCCTCATTACCACATTCTGAGTAAAAAAAACCCTTCTACCAGCATGCCAGGTTTGGCACAGTGGGAGTGACAGTGCTTTTTCTCCTTCCCATGCAGCTTCCTATTTTCGAATGCACACAACAGCCAAACACTACATCGCTAGAACTATCAGCGCCGCTATTGTCAGCGGATTATTTACTGTAAAAATAAAAAGACTCATTATATTAAATGATTTCCATAATATCAAGTAGAAGTAGGGGCTGCTGCAGTACCACAGTGCCTATATGAGAGCTGCTACTGCAGTGGTGAGAACTGCCCTTGTCATGTGAGCAGTGAAATTTTGTGTTGCATCATTTTGGTTTTTATATGCAAATGAGAAAACACTAGTTTTGTGTTGTTTGTGAACTATGTATTTTATTTAAAATTTATTTGTTAACAGGCAGTAATTGAGATCTAAGTAAACTTTATTTAAGTAACATGATGGTGATATTTATGTTTCAGATACCGGTACCAATTATAAAGTATTAAAATGAATTGGATAGAATTATTTTTAGGTTTAGCATTATATTCTACAACAAGTACTGGCAGAGCAATGCCTGAAGTAAGTTAATATTTTGTTAATAATTATACATACAAATCATTCTTTATC
The DNA here is from genome assembly GCA_018207615.1 of Philaenus spumarius. Taxonomy (NCBI): domain Eukaryota; kingdom Metazoa; phylum Arthropoda; class Insecta; order Hemiptera; family Aphrophoridae; genus Philaenus; species Philaenus spumarius. The sequence continues at coordinate 28,301 of JAGFPH010002617.1, read as the reverse complement.
TGTTTAAGTACCATATAATTCAAACAAACTTATAGTTAAATAGTCTATTTTGTATTCATAAATGACATTGTATTTTGAAATTCATTTGCAATCATCAAATATTAAATGTTCCCATTCGTTTATATTCGGAAACATTCGTACATCTTCGTATAACATATAAAACATATTCCATTATTAATTTCTTTGTTATAATATTAATAACTTCTAAATGATTTGATCTATCAATATGAAGTAAGAAAGCAATTAAAAGATACAAGTTTTATGTTATTTAGATATATAATAATGAATATAAATAAAAAAGTTTAACAAAAATAGTCTATAGTTTTACAGTAGAGCGTCGATAATCCGAACGTCAATAATCCGAACGCTTTCTGAGGCAGCCCCTGCAAAAATTTTGTTTTCGCAAATTCCAATTATCGCGTCGTTAAAAATTTCACAAAAATCTTCATTGTAGTTTGACATTATTATCTTTTTTTAAACACTTCTTAATATACCTGCTCTCACACGCCCTCACAGCAGACTGGCTGTCAGTATGCCACACTAATAAGCTGCTTTAGCCCTAGTAGTAATCATACAGAAAGTTCATTCATTTCTCTTTGTGTAATCATTATAACAGTGTGTCGTACATAAAGTAATGTACTATACCGTATTTTTTTTCGTTTGTGTTAACTATTATGTACAAGTGAACTTTTAATTATTTACTGTACTGTAATTGAGAGTTACAAGTGTAATCATGTTGGCCCTACTGTGTACGTGCAGGTTCTTCTAAATCATAATATGTAAGTAGTCTTACACACTGTATTGTAATTTCATTACTGCTTGTACTGTTTAACCACTTTAATTGATTAAAGGGCATATTATATTAAATTTTAACCTAACTGGCATTTTCTTGGTTGTTTTCAAAAATCCGAACAAATTGATAATCCGAACCCCCCTCGGTCCCAATTAGTTCAGATTTTTGACGCTCTACTGTATAATCCTTATAATTGTATACATTTACCGAGTTAAAAATCCTCGTCAGCATAGGTAGGCCTAGATAGAGTCTATTGTTTTTTAATAGTATTTTTTGTAAATTATTTATTTCTGATGTGTATCTAATTAATATGCATGTGATTTTTCATGGGGGCTTGCTAGTTATATTATAAAAGCACTTGCACATTTTACCCACAAGGAAGACCATGAATGAGTCCACATTAAAACTTCTTACAGCAGGCCTACTGTCTGAAACTGGACTATTGTTAGGACTGCTTAGGGATCTTATCAGCATTTTTTGTACAGTGACTATTATTGTGTAAAGTATTATTGTGTAAATCAATGTTGTATACACGAGGTATTCAATCTGTTAATTCAATAATTGCAGTAAAACCGTACAAGTGAGAAAACATAGACCAATATCTGGAGCGATCAGGGTAGCTCCATAGACAGAGCATTACGACGGAAACGTAAAGGTCCCAGGTTCAACTCCCGGTATTGGTCTATGTTTTTTCACTTATAATTTAATTAAATATCCCTTGCTGAGGAATTGTGTAAGCGGGAGGGAGGGGGGTGAAGAAATATATTCATGATAATACCACTGTAAGATGCAAAATCAAAATAAGAATTGAGATTGTTTTCAA